>PVLC010033819.1:0-17825 GCA_004027655.1 Graphiurus murinus | reverse complement strand
TATGAGATCTATGTTTTAGAACTAAAACCAAGTCAAGAGTACATTATTAGGTGGGGAGAGACTGGATGCTGAGCAAGCAATTAGAATGTTATTACTGTAATCTAAGAAAAAGATGATGAAATGGATATAGTATCACAGCCATAGGAATGAAGCTAAGAGAGAAACTTGAAAGGCATTTCAGAGGCACAAACAAGACTTGGTGATGTGACAGCGGGCTAGAGAAAGGCAAAGATGATAGTGTTTACAGGTCGAGTGACTTTGGAAAGTTACATAATTCTTGAAGATGCAGAATAAAGAAGCAAGGGACTTAAGGAAAAGTCTGCAGGTGAACTAAAGGTTCCTGTGGGGCAGGTAGTAAGTTGGTAATTGGAAATGTCAGCTTGGGGTTCATGAGGCAAGTCTGGGCTGGGACTGGTGATTGAAGAATCTTTAACCTTGAAGTTTACATTGAAGCCATGGGACTGCACGAGAGTACCAAGGAAAAGAATGGGGGAGAAGACCAGGCCACACCAAAGAAAGTCCTGCAGAAGGGGACACACGAAAGTGTTCAGAAAGAACACTCCGGGGATGTCCCTGAACCAAGGGAGGAATTAAAAAGACAAAAGGGTTTAAATGGGGAAATACCACCTGAAGACTGACCAAAGTCAGGGAAGTAAGAGGGCCCCTTAATAAGTCATCAATCAGAAGGCTGCTGGAGACTGAGTTTATCCACCGTACTGATAGGGTAGGAGAAGGCATTTTGTAAGAGACTAAAGGTCAAGAAAGTAGAGAAAGAAGGCGTATACTCTGAAGGAGTATTCCAGCAAACAGGGACTTGGAATCATTGCATAGTTTAGTCATGGCACTCATTCACTTACTCAGTAAACATTTTTCACTTCCTTATATACATTCTAGGCCCTTAGCTACAGGTCATTCTAGAGTCTAGTAAGATATAACTACTGCTTCCAATGTGCTCACTACTGAGAGGTAACAGTGGAGGTATATAAAAGCATGGGCATACCTCAGAGGAAGAAAAAGTTGTTCTATCTGGTAGAAAAGTTGGAGAAACTTTCTACAGCATTTTCTCATAAAGCTGGGTTTTGACGAATTAAAAGGAGTTGTCAGGTATAAGAGGGTTGGAGTCATTCCAAAGAGTGGGAAGAGCAAAGCAATAAAATGAAGACAAAGAGAAGACTGCGTCTTGGGAACTACAGGCAAACTGATATTTGGGGATCATAAAGTGAGCTGGGAAGTGTAAACTGAAGGCTAAAAGGCAGACAGGGACAAGAACATAAATGGCTTCGAGCATCATGCTTTAGGCTAAGAACTCAATCTTTACCTTGTAGGTAGAGAGAAAAAGACATATGCAAGAAAATTTTATGGTTTTGAAATACCTTTGATTTCAACTTTTTGCTCTATTGACTCCTTTTTTCCTGATAGGCTTATTTCACTGTTTTGTTTTTCTAATTTAAGATAAACACTTGGTTCTTTTATTTTTCATTGTCTTTCTTTAATAATTAAGTACTGTTTTATAATGTCTAGTGTTATTTTTGTATGACTTGTTATATATCTAGTTAATAAGTAATGTCTTTAAATTTCCTCTTTGAAATCAGTGAAATAGAAATTTGAAAAATAGGAAGGATAAACCAGGTACAGTGGCACATGCCTGTAATCCTACTACTTGGGAGACTGCAATGGGAGTATTGCAGATTTGAGGCCAGCCTCAGCCATTTAGCAAGACTCTCAGCAACTTAGCGAGATCCTGTTTTAAAATAAATTTAAAAAATAGGGCTGGGGGTACAGTTCAGAGGTAGAATGTCCCTGGGTTCAATCTCTAGTTCCAAATAAGGAAAAAGAAAAGAAGAAATAAATCCAAAATATGATTTTTTGAGAAAACCAATAAGACAGATATACTTTTATAAGCCTAATTAAGAGAAAAGAGAGCACAAAAATAGACAAGATTAAAAATGAAAAAGGAGACATATGCCATATAGTTGCATGCTTTAATTGTATAGTAAAAGAATGTAAAACCTCGAGGAAAATCAACTTAAGAAGAAATAGACATCTTGACTTAATAAATTATTAGAGAAGAAATAAACTATTTAGCTGAGTTTTATATTTAAGAGCAGGAAATTCCAATGCTATTCTATTTCAGATGATAAAAAGAAACATATCTCCAGTAACAAAACCTGATAGATAACAAAAAGTAAAATAATATATACCAATATTATTAGTATAGATGCAAAATTCTAAACAAAATCTTAGCAAATAAAATCTGGCAATAATCTAAAGAATAATGTTATAATTAAGTGGGCTTTTTCATAGATATGGCTCAATATGATTTTATCAAATAATTATTATAGTATATATCATTATTTTATTATATATCAATTATATCAGTGTCTATGATTATATCAATAAATTGAACATGTGTGTATATACATATATTGTTTATACATATTTCTTATTTATATATTTATGTAAGCATGTATATAAACAGTTATATAACATCTGGTATTAATACTAATGATAATTTTTATATCTATGTATATTAACCTAGGAGACTGTGATATAAAGTTGGAAATATTTTACTAATGAAAAATAGATTTCTGGAATAAATAAAACAAAACACAGACATATTTGACTATTTACAAACTAAAATAAACCTTTATATAAAAAATAATATTTTTTTGTGGTACTAGGGATGGAACAGAGACATTCCACCTCCAAGCTACAGCCCCAGCCCTACTTTATTTTTTATTTTGAAATAGAGTCTCGCTAGGTTGCTGAGGCTGGCCTCAAACCTGTGATCCTCCTATCTCAGCCTCCTAAGTACTAAGATTACAGACATGTGCCACTACCTCTGGCTTAAAAAAAAATTAACTCTTGCATTAAAAAAAAGTCCTAACAAAGACTTCAGTGAAAATAGTACTGTAAAGACCTTTAAAGAGTCTCTCCTCCACAGGGCAATGGTATGCTCCAGAAAATTGTCAGAATCAACTCTTCTAGAACACTGGAAATTAACTCAAAGTGTTCAGAAATCTAGGGCATATTTATACAAGAAAGGGGCTGAATTTTAGTAAGAACAGTGAGCATTACAGCATTTTAACTTGTCCCATTCCTACCTACCTTCCTCTCCCCCAGCTCTGCAGTAGTCGTGAAAAAAGACATGCCATCTTCACATTGAAACCAGCAGCCGGGCAGCCAGCAGGACAAGTACTTTAAAAATAACTACAAATAAAACAACAAAAGAAATAGCAGGGGAATTTTAAAGGTACAACAGAAAATATCTACTTAACACAAAATGGGACAATAACAGAGTAACAAAAAAGACATGCTTAGTGCAGAACAAATAGCATAATGACAGACATAAATCACATCTCATTAATAATTACATCTATGCAAGTGGATTAAATACTAAATGTAAATTATTAAACTCTAATCAAAAGGCAAAGATTGGCAGAGAAGGTTTTAAAATAGTCCCACTATATGCTGCCCACAAGAGGCACACTTTCAACGGGCACCAAGCAAGAGAGAGGAGTGGCTTGCAGCTGCCAGAAAGGAGACTTTAAGACAATGGTTGGTACTGAGACATGCTGCAACATGGATGGACTCTGACAACATTATACTAAGTGAATGAGGCAGACACAAAGGGCCATATGCTGTCTGATTAATTTCCATGGGGTGTCAAATCTAAGCAAACCCATACAGACAAAAAGCATGCTTGTGATTTCTAGGGACTGGGCGATGGGGAGGAACGGGGAGCAACTACTACCAGGTATGGAATTCCTTCAGGGTGATTAATGTATTCTGAAATTAAGATAGTGATGATGATCACAAAGCTTTATGTGAATGTACTAAAACCCAATGAATCGTATGCTTAAAAAGGTGGATTTTATGGTATGTGAATTATATCTCAATAAAAATTTCAGTTTATGCATTTGGGGCAAAAAATATAAACTAATAAACAATAAATGTCTATAAATGTTTCTAATCCAGATGGTAGTTAAATGGTTAATTCCTCTACCATGCAGAGAAATTATAAATTGACAAAACAACCAAATCACAATAAATAGAGCAAATTATATCAAAACACAATTCAAAGAAGGGCATATGCAAATGGCACAAAATCTGCTCAATTCACTGAAAGTCATAGAAATCCAAATTAAAATAACAATGAGAGATCTTTCTGCATCCACCAGACTGGCAAAAATCAAAAAGAACTATCATATCTACTGCTGTCAGGGATATGGAGAATAAAGAATACTCTCATACATTGCTGGTTGGAATAGTGATGTAGAAACAATATTTTGGAAGCTAGCAAACAACACCTATTAGTATTCAAAATACATATATTCTGTGATCTAGTAATCTTCTATGAATTTATTCCACATAAATAAAATAGCAGTTTCTAAAGATACAGAAAGAAACACATGCATGTTGTTGCCAGATTGGTTATTGATATTCATATTGTCCCCAAACTGAATGGATTGTTGTGCATTTACACTGCAGAATATTATGTAAGCATAAAAAATGATAAATTGGAGAACTATCAGAAGATTTAGAAGGAATTTCACTGGATGAGAAGATACAGAAAGCTGTATATAATACAATCCCCTTTTAGTAAAATAATTGCAAAGTGCAATAATGTATATGTGCATATATATATATATACGAATAAAGCTGCACATGATTATATTTTTAATATACCTATAAAAACAGAGAGGGTGAAATCACCTTGGTGGTAGATGCTTATTGGAGGCTCCTGCAACTGCCCAGGAAGGACATGATGACGACCCTGGCTAAATCAGTGTTGGAGTCCAGAACAGAGCATCTCCCCAGAGCCCTACTGGGACACCCTCTATGAGTGTTTTTTAAAAAATGTTAGGTCTAAGCCAGGCGTGGTGGTGCACGCTTGTAATCCCAGCATTTGGGAGGCTGAGACCGGAGGATCCAGGTTCGCAGCCAGCCTCAGCTACCTAGTGAGGCACTCTGCAAGTTAGTGAGACCTGGTTTCAAAAATAAAGAATAAAAAATAGGGCTGGGGGTATAGCTCGAAGGTAGAATGCCCCTGAGTTCAATCCCCAGTACCAAAAAAAAAAAAGAAAAATGTTAGATCTATGGGGAGGGGGAAGGAGTGGGCTGGGACCCTGAGGGAAACACACAGCTGTGTGCTTGTGTTTGTGTGCATTGTGTGAGTATGTGCTGTGTGTCTGTACGCTTCCCTCACTCTGAACCTCACTGTGCTGTATAATTACAATGCACCGAGAAACATTTTGTTTTAAATGTTAGGACTCACCTCATTCCCCCACTTACTTACTTTCTCTCCTGCAAACAGAGTGACAGGACTGTTGGTTTCCAGCTCCCTGCCGCTGCTCATCCTTCCATCTTGGACTCGGAGGATTGAAAGCGCCTGCGTGGCTTCCCCATCCCTGCCCCTGTCGCCCTGCTGAGCATGCTGAGGGATGGTGTCTTTTTTATCACATTTATCCTTGGTCTTCATGCATGACAAGGAGATCCACCTAGGACCTTCCTTAACTTCTATCCCGTGCTCTGCATGCTTTCTGACTTTTTTCTTCTGGGAGTCGCTGCCCTGGTTACTCTCACAGTCTAGAGCTTCTGATTCTCCTAGAACCCCATGCACTCCAAACCAACTCTCCTCTCCTCAAACCTAGACAAGAGATTCTCCTGTTGGGGGTTTTGTTTCTCAGAATCCAATGGGGAAAGCATTTCAAAATATACATGTCTGCCACTGTCCCATGTATCCTAGACTCTTGAAAATTAAACTCTTGTTAAAAAAAAAAATATTGGAGCTGGGCACACATCTACAATTCCAGTACTTTGGAGGCTGAGACAGGAGGATCACAGGTTTGAGGCCAGCCTTAGCAGCAGCTTAGTGCAAGGCCCTCAGCAACTTATTAAGACCCTGTTTCAAAATTTAAAAAAAAAAAGCTAGGGGTTGAGCTCAGAGGTAGAATGCCTAGGGTTCAATCCCAGGTACCACACACACACACAAAGTTAGGATGGCATCATATACTATCTCCACGTTGTGGATTAGTGAGACTAACAGACATTCCCAGGATCTTCTAACCTAGACTCTACAGCATGAACCATCCCTACTGCCCATTAGCTCTCTCCTAGGACTCACTCTGAGCCAGTGTCTTCACTTCTCTCAGAAGAATCGCCGGGAGTCTAATGCCCAATAGCCGGGGTTAGCGTCCACTTACTCTACAAACCATCCTCGAGCTTCCAACAGGCGTGTAAGCCTCTGTTGTAAGCACTGGGAGTGGGGACAGGAGGCAGGCAGGGAGATGAGGAAACCCAGCTGTGAGCAAAGCCCCCTCTGCCTTCCATGGGCTCACAGCACGACGGGGAGGAAGATCGGCTAGGGGCACTTACAGTCAGTGTGCCCGTACATTCACAGGCTGGAAGGATTCAGGATTTGTAGGACCAGGAGCATCCAAAAAGGCTCCCAGGGAGCAGATGTTGAAGACTCACTTGAGATGAATGGGTCTCTTTAATGGGTTTCTAAAAGGGAGTGCGCCTGTCTTTCCCCCTCTGGACTCCTACAGCACACTTCCTTGAGCCCCATCATGCTTTCCTCTTAACTTGGAGCAGTCCACAGCAGACCATCTTCTCTTCCTGCATTATTTCTGGTTTCCAAAGGCACCCCCTGAACTGGGCTGCCAGGGAGCAGGGCCTTCCCACACTTTCCAGCCTCATGCAGACAAAACAAACGTGTGAGCAAGCACATAAAGTGAGTGGGTCTTTAAAATGTGTTGAAGAAGTGGGTGTGATCTTATGGGGAAAAAACAGGGACTCACCAGGCGAGGAAGAGAATTCTGAACAGCCAGAGGCATATGGATAGGGACAAAAATTTAAAAATACTCCAAGAAGAGAGGGGTGTTTCTGATTCAGAAACGAGAGAGAGAGAGAGAGAGAGAGAGAGAGAGAGAGAGAGAGAGAGAGAAAGAATGCTAGATGAAAGCTTGGTCCAGATTGTAAAGAATCATGAGTATTGGCTTCTGTGGGCATTGGGAGCTAAGGTGGATTTTTTCAGGTGAACTGTCACTGTTGCAAGATCAAAAAAATTATTTTTTTGACCATTTCATCATAACTTCCCAGTGGTTTCCCTACCTGGCAGTGGCTTCATGAAGCATTTGAAGAATGCCTGCAAGTGCCGTCAGTCACATAGAGATGGCGAGAGAAACCCACATCGGACACAGCCGAGCTCGCCTATCTCTTTAAAGCAGAGCCGGACGCCAGGGTGGGAGGGAGGCATCGCAGGGTGAGGGGGTGGGAGGGAGCCCACAAAGCCAAATGCTGTGAATCTCCTGCCTGTAGGGCCAAGGGACTTCTGAGACTTCCCTCCCTCTGTGCTTTCAACCTATAAAAGCTACTTCTTTGATCCAAAGGAGAAAAATGGATTGGGCCTCCAGGTTAATGCTGTTTGCTAAGCATTTCAGAGGAGCCGCATGACTCGAGCAAGACCAGAGAACAGGCATCTCAAGAGGCTGCTGCGAGAACAAAGGCCCTCCGCTTAACCTGCGTGACCCACAGTGATCTCCTCTACAAGATCCCCTGCCCCACACCCCTTCCCAAGAAGGGGGGAAAAGAAGGCTGTGCAAGGCAGATCTCTTCGACAGATATCTTGTTGCCACATTGTGCTTAAGGAAACCCACGAGCCCACGGAAGCCCCTGAGAACATGCCAAGAGGATGGGCTGAATTAGCTCATGCATTTGGGTCCGGCTACCATGGTGGGCCTGGCTGCTCCTAGCTCTGTCCCTCCTGTGTCTGCTCAAAGCAGGTCATGCAAATGGCTCTCCTGACATGCCTGGGCATGGCCTCTCTGTGGCCGGAGCAATGGGATGCCTGCAGGAGGCTCTGTGCCCCAGGATTTGTTCCTCCAGTGACTGTGACATGGGGCAGCACTTGGCTTTTCCAGCTTCTGCCCATGTTGTGTCTGCTAACATCCCACTGGCCAAAACAAGTCACATGGCTGAGCCCAGCATCAGAGTGGGACGTTCTACGAAGTTACAGTGGCACACGGGCAGGGAGGCAGGGAGTGATGAAGAGCCGGCCACTTCTGCCATTTACCATGGCCTCTATAAACCGTAAGCTATGCAAATAAATATAAGGTCATATTACTATCCGAAGGCAATTTAATCAATGTACGCTTGTTGAATTGATTTACGTGGGCATTGGCCTGTCTCAGACCTGATTACTTTCACAAGTGTTTTCCAATTGCCCCATACTTTTTCACAGCTAGAATAAAAGTCCATTTAAAAACTCTCTGTAAATTTTTCTTGGACAGCCAAAGCTCCCTGCCTGATATTAGAGAGCCATGGGTGTGTGTGTGTGTGTGTGTGTGTGTTGTGGTAGTGGTGGTGGGGCTGTTGGTGGTGATTTTCTGTTTCCATTTAGCTTAAGTCATCAGCGATAACTCTAACTTGGCAGTTTCATCAGGGCTCTTTCTAAATGTGCTGACATTTCAATTAAATGTCAGGGGCATCATTCTGTTTACCAGCTGGAAGATTTGTAATGGGGAATATTGGTAGTGCCAGAGACTCGAGATTTCCATTTGGTACAATGCCAGCCAGTGTCTTTTGTCTCTGCTGTTCCCAGGGGTCCTCTGTCTGTGGTTTTGATAGCCTGGCTAGCTCTTCAGGGGATCCCTGGTACTCTAGGTCAGGGATTCCCAAACTGCTCCCTTGAGCAGTTTGGGAATCTAACTCTGCTTTCAGAGTTAGATTATTATTATTTTGTTTTGCTTAGGATTTAAAATAAAACTTCTTCTGCTTTTGCAGCTTAATCAAAGAATAAACTTAGCTTGCCAGGCAGACGATTCAAACATTATTAATTTATAACTGTGTGTGTGTGTGTGTGTGTGTGTGTGTGTGTGTGTGTGTGTGTGTGTACATGTGTCTGTATATGCACACACATATATGGCTTCTAGTTGGGAGCAGGGAAAGAAAATAGTTATTCAGATCGTAGACTATGGAGCTAGACTTCCTAGGTTTGAACCCCAAGCCACTCACCAGCTTGCTGTGTGACTTGACTTTCAGCCATGTGCCTGGTCTCTGGGCCTCCATTTCCTCACCTGGAATAAAGCCTCATGTAGTTCTGAGGCTTACATGAGTTACCAGGTTTGAAACACTCAGAGCAGTGCTTAAAAAAAAAAATGTTATTATTAATACAATACAAACAAAATAAAATGCAAATATACCAGAAGCTGAAGCTGACCAAAAAATCAACTGTCATCCATGATCCCTGACTTTTATTAACATGGCATATTTATGGGTGTGATATTTCAACACATGTATACAGGTATGATAATCGAGCCAAGGTAATTGGCATTTCCATCTCCTTATCATGTCTTTATGTTTGGTGCCTTTAAGCTGCTCTCCTCTAGTTCTTCTAGAATATATAATACAGTCTTGTGAACTGTAGTCACCCCACTGTGCTGCAGAACACTGGGACTTATTCCTTCTGTCTGCGCTTGGGCGCCTGTCATCCAATCTCCCTCTATTCCCCCGCCCACACCCTTCCCAACTTAATCTTTTTTTATTAAAACAACTTCATTATTTTCACTGATTAACATTGTAAAATTTCCATTAGTTAGAAATTATTTTTAAAATACATAAAAAGTAAGTACCACTTATCTACTTAATATATATTGATATATATATATATATATTTTTTTTTTTTTTTTTTAAGGAAAAAGCTTTCTGCAGCCTAAAAATATTAAGAGCTACTGTTCTTAGCTATTTCACATGATTCTGAGTTAAGGACTTAAAGAACAAACTCAGATAGTAATATGGATCCCAACTGATCTGGCCCTGGAGAATGAATTTCCAGCTGAGTGTTTAAACATGATGTATTCAACAGTGGTTTCCACTAGCACGTCCAGCTGAACCAAATGAACGCTAAGATTGTAATGTAATGAGTGACAATAGTCTCCTATAGAAATGGTAATTGCCAGGCGTGGTGGTGCACACCTGGAATCCTAGTACGTGGGAGGCTGAGACAGGAGGATCACAGGTTCAAGGCCAGCTTAAGCAACTTAGCAAGATCCTCAACAACTTAGGAAAAGACTGTTTTAAAATAAAAAATAAAATAGGGTTGGTAGTGTGGCTCAGAGGTAGAATGCTCCTGGATTCAGTCTCTAGTGGAAGAAGGAAGGAAGGGAGGGAGGAAATAAAAGAAAGACCAATTACTTTATTCCTTGACCAGGGCTGGAAATGGTCCCTGAATGGTCACTGAAAGATGAGAACCCCCTGAGGTTTTCATGGCTACTACCATCATTGCTATTGAGCCCAGTTCTAATATTCTGGTTCTGCAGAAACCACAAACAGCAGGACTCCAGGCAAGTTCATGGGAGGGAGGGTCCGGCCTCTCCACTCCTGCCACCAGGTGGACAGATTGCTGTCAATCAATTTGATGCAAGTGAAGGACTGGCCTGGCGGGCTGGTGAGCCCCAAGAGCAGTGCTTCACCCCTCACTTGCCACTGTGCCATGGAGAAGCTTCCCTCACTCTCTGTGCTTGTAAGAAAGCCCCGAATGCTGCCCCTCACCAAGGAGCACTGGAGAGGCACATGGGGGGATGTAGCCAGCTACCAGGCATGCTTACACAGCACCCCACAGTGGACAGAATCTTTCCATTTCACAGATGGGAACACTGAAATCCCAGGGATCTGGCTGGGCTTCAAATAAGTGGTTTCTGACTCCTAGTCCACTGTGTTTTCCCTCTACTAGTTACTATCAGGGACTGCTTCAAGGAGGAGCTGGAGAGTCCTAGACACTTTATGTCATAAATTAAAGCAAAGTTTCATTAATCTACATTATTGTTTTGTCTAAGAAGCCTCTGGGAGATAGAATCTATTCTCCTTTAGCTCTTCCCATTGTGGCAGCCAAATGCTCAGGGCAGGCCTCTTCTGTTTTAGTGGCTTTACACTAATCTATAGACTAGAAGTGCTATATTCTTAACGTTTCTGGAATGGTTGATCATGCAGGCTGTTTTTACTATTCGATGTAAGGTATATTGCTCTAATAAACATCTTTGTGTTTAATGCCAAAATATCTTTGTTGGTATACAAGAACATAATTTATTTTCACATATTTTTTACCATGGCTAGAGAAAGAGGAAGAAAGAAAGGGGAAAAAAAACCCCTCAATTCTGATAATGTAGAAGGAACACAAACATTGAACTTGCTCAGATACTGCCCTTGACTGAGTGGGTTGGGCCAGATTAGGAGGTTCAGGGAAGGACAAATATTGACTGATAAGTGAAGACATTTTTACTTTTTCCTGGGAAACTGGGTGTTGCAAAAGAGGAGAGAGGGTGATGTGTGTAAGAGGGGTTTGTGACTATAAATCTGAGGTTAAAGGATAGGACTGGGTGGAGCAGAGATACAAGGCAGAGACTGAAGTCAGGCCCCGCTGCTGTGGTTATTACAGCTCTCGGGAGCTCCATTCCATTTCCCTTGTCTAGGAAATGATCAATGCAGAGGAAGAGCCCAGCTGTGGGCCTGGATAGACGTGGGTGCTCAGCTATTTAATAGCCATTTGTAAAATGGGAAAGATTTTATCTGCCCTATAGGGCTATGATGATGGCTACACTTATAGGTAAAAAGAACACGTGCCAATGGTTGGCATAAGCTTGAATATGCAATAACTGTTTTGTCCTCACCAATTTCATGAACTGGAGATGCCTAAACTCTCTTGCAGCTCCAATGTGCCAGGGTTCTGTTATGTGAGGAGAAGACAGTTTGGAAGAATGGGGGCCTAGAAATTAAACCACTGGTTAATAGTTTAATCTACTTTAAAAAAAAATTTTCCTCTCCTGGCAAGTCCCCAAAGGAATATAATAGTTATTAGAGATCCAAACTTTAACTGAGAATAAAAATGATGTTGTCTATCTAGAAAGGTTTTCTTTAAAGGGCATTTAATTCACATCACTCCGTGCTATCCAGGTCTCATGGGTCAGTGTCTCCCAGTTCCCAGGGGAGGAATGGCATGACATGAAAAATACACCTTGAAATTCTTAGATGATAAAAAAGGATTAAAAATCAATAGTCTTTCTGCTTCAACTCTTTCAATTTTGTTTTCATCCCCCTTCTGTAGAAAGAAGCACAGCTACTGAAGAATGAGTGGTGCGTTTAGGGGATCTGATGTGTTTTGCCAAGGGATATAGGAAAGTGTCTTCAAGTGCCATCGCTTATAGCAAACTCCCACTGCATCGATGGTTGGCAGAGGTTATGGTCGTGGGCCTCAGGGGAAGGGGGAATGCTAGAACTGTGCAACATGGTAAAAATTTAGCTCCTTGGTTACACTAACCACATCCCAAGTGCTCCACAGACACATTCAGTTAATGGCCACCATCTTGGACAGCACATGTATAGACATTTCCATCACCACAGAAAGTTCTACAGGGTAGCACTGGCCCAGACACTAATTTGCTAGTCCAGAATCTGAGCACAGAGGGATACAAGAGATTGTCTAGCCTTTCCGCCAATCCAGACACTGGGATGTAGAAGATTTAAGTTGCAGTCCCAGCTTTGCCGTAATTCATACGTACCTTGAGACTAATACAGGATCAACTAAGGATCACCAGCCTTAGTTGCCTCTGCTACAGAAATGGGCTGAGTCATTCATGCAGTATGTCTGCTATTTTAAAAATATCTAATTTGAGAGGCTGAGACAAGAGGATCACAGGTTCGAGGCCACCCTCAACAACTTTGCAAGACCCTCAACAACTTAGAGAAACACTGTTTCAATTTTTTTTTAAAGAGACTGAGGGTATAGCTTGAAGGTAAAACAACCCTGAATTCAATTCCTAGTACCCTGCTCATATATAATATATATTAAATTTAGACTGAGCTATACATTGTAAATAACAATGTGCTAACTGTGCCATCAAAAGTCACTGAGGATAAAGAACTTCTTTCAGAGAACTCCTTTCTGGCTCTCCATTCACACATTGATGGTCTTGTATACATTTTCACAAGCTTAAAATGGCTTAACAAAGAGTTAGAGTAGGGAAACAGAAGCTAGGTGTCCAGGCAAGGAGATGGATGCACACCAGTAGACGTGGCCCTAACTCTAGGCCACCCCCCTCAGGCCCTAAGAAGTAAGGAGGAACCAGCTCCAGGGGCCAGTGAAGGGAAGCAGCCACGGGGGCTCCCACCCTGTTCAGGAGAACCTGGAGTTTCTGCTCCAAAGGGATAAGCCAGAGGAAATGTCTCCACCATTCATTTTTACCCTATAGCATCTTAGCCATGCTAGCATCTCCTATGCAGAGGATATAGGCAAAGAGGTGGATGGAGGAATTGAAGACAAGGCAGGATAGGAGATCCATCCACAGTCAGAGTTGCTGGTACTCAGGCCTCCTGTGGGCGTCAACATGGTCCATGAGGACCACAGTTCAGACGTTGGGGCCTGTTTGGCCCTTCTCCATTGTGCATCAGCCCAGGTGAGGACCCCTTGGCCCTGCAGCTCTAGGATTCCAAAGCAGGTTCTGGGCTAGAGCAGGGGAGAGTGAATTCCCAGGGCAGCCCTACCATCAACTTAGCTGTGTGATCTTAGGCAAGGCATCTGACCTCTCAGGTTCACACACATCGGTAAATTGACTATAGTCTCTCTCTTTTGTGAGTGTGTCCTTTAATAAAAATTAAAATTCGAAAGCTAAAACAAAAGAATTTGTATGAATTAAGACATAGGCAAAGGTTTTGATATTTTGTCATTAGAAGAGATATTCAAGAGAACAACCGGTGTCTGGGATAATATCCCCATTAAGGAGTCTGTGGTTTCAGGACCATGGACAGAGAGCAAAGGTCTAGACAAAGCTAATCAGAGGACTGCTCTAATACCTCCGCTTTCTTCCCAAACCTATAATTACAGAATCCTAGGGACAGTTAGTTTCCAGTCTTCACCTGCCACCAAATCCCCGTGGTAGCATTTCTGTACACAAGTCAAGTAGCCTATGCTTGGACCCTGACAGTGATCAGGAGGCCACTGCCGTCCGAAGTCTACTCATCCAGTCATTGGTAGTCATAGCTATTAGAACAGTAGGAGGAATGGGATTCTTCTTGAGACCCGACTGCCTGGAACCTAAGTTAAGGAGGATTCGGAGGTTGTGTCCAGGCTGGTAATGTGTGAGGGATTAACTTTGCCTGCCATTGGTATCAAAAGGGGCATTTGTGGATGAATGCACTGTTTCTGTCCTCTGGTGTTAAGATGCCCTTCTTTCCTGTGAGTCAAATATGCTTCTACTGATTAGTGCACGTTTCTACCTATAGTGAACATTCCTGTTGGTCTTGCCGAGTATCAGTCCCAACATTGTCTTTTCCAACAGAGCCCAAGGTTCCTCAGGTTGCCACTACTACCGTCTCCCCAGGAAATTTCAGCAGGAACCAACCTGCATGCTACTCCAGGGTGGGCCAGGATGAGCCTTCACCAAGTGGAGTAATCTCCTCCTCCTAACCACAAGGATCAACTCAGCATGGGCACGTGACCCGATGCCAGCCAGGGAGATGTGATCAGAGGTACCTTCTGTGGTCTCCTAAGAACTTTCATCATCATTATGAAACTTATGGGAAGACAATCCTGGCTTACCTACTGGAAGTAAAAAAGAGAATGTGCAACTCTTACTGGTATTATTGAGCCCATGAATCAACCAGCTACCTCAGGACCTTCAGTTATGCAAACTAGTATATGCCCTAGTTTTTTAAATGAATTACGGTTCGTTTTCTGCAGTCTATACTAACTGACTCATGCCCTTTGGGCCATGCAGACATACAAAGTCTAATCATCTTGGGATTTCTAGATATGGCCATCCTCTGTCCTCATGCCTTCTCTCCCCCAGGCTCAGTTTCTTTGATTCCTTCAAGTAGCCCTTATATGAAATGGCTGGGAGTCATTCAGACTTTTGGGGGCCCTCTTCTGAGTCTTTTCAAACTTGTTTTAAATAATTTAAAAGACCTAACATAGGCATAGTTTCCCACATTTAGGCATCTGGGAAGGCCAGCAGAGAAGTAGAAAAGTGGATGCACATGGATCCCCTGCCCCCGGCCTCCTGCCATTGCTCTGGGGACCCTGATGCTGTCCGTGGTTGCACAGGGCTCCTCTCTCTTCAGCTGCGGCCGAGCTGCCTCTCTCCCCCCGGCGTCTGGGTAAATAACTCATGTTCTCGTCACTGCGCGTCACAGATAGAGAGTTTTCAGTGGGGTTCAATGTAATTGCCACCATCTATCACTTTAATAGCTGAATGAAGGTGAGATGTAATTAGAAAGGGTGTCAGTGGAATATGGAGTTTGTTTTACAATTATCTATACAGCCGGGGGGACCACTGGCACAGAACATTGCCTTTTAAAAGCCCAAGAAACATGTGGCATAAATGTGCATCATGGAAGGACTTAAAGGACCCAGGGTCAAATTCCACCTCATTGTGTTTTAGCTCCTTTGAAGACTGATATGGGTTTGTTTGCATGCGGCAGTAGGTGGGCTCTGGATAGAGTCACATAAACACCTAGCTTTTATAAATCAAACCCTCATTTCCTGTATTGACTTATGTTAATGTGGCGGAGCTGTTTCTCTTCATGTGATATCTCCTGAGTGTCTCCGCTGCCCCCTTCTTTGGTGAGATGTTCATGATTTCTAAACAAACACTACAATTCTCTCAGGGTCTCCAGACAAAGGAACCTTTGGCAGCACTTTTCTTTTTTTCAAGTGAAGAATTTCTCCTTTAGGTTTTATTTTGTTTTGCTGTTGTTGTTTGTTTGTTTGTTTGTTTTTAGTAAAATAGCCATAATGTAAGCTTTACCATTGTAACCATTTTCCTGTACAGTGAGTACAATAGCATCAAATACCTTCACAGTGTTGTATGACCATTACCACTATCCATTTCCAGAAGTGTCCATCATTCCCAACGACAATCTGCTGAACCCTTTAAATAATAAATTCCATTTCCCCTTTCTTGGTTTGAGTTAACCTCTGTTCTACTTTCTCTCTCAGAATTTGACCACTCCATGCAGTAGTTTTAACATGACTTCCTATCAGCAGAAGCATAAAGCATTTGTCCTTTTGTGTGGCATAGTTCAGTTAGCATAAGGTTCACCCTTGTAGAATATGTCGGGATTACCACAATTCTCATTGTGGGGTTTTTTAATATATTTTTAAAAAATTTTTAGTACTTGGGCTTGAACCCACAGGCATTCTACCTCAAAGCTATACACCAAGCCCTTTTTATGTTGTTTCTTATTTTGAAACAGGGGCTTGCTAAGTTGCTGGGGGTCTTTTCAAGTTGCTGAGGCTGGTCTCAAACTCACAATCCTCCTGTCTCAGCCTCCCAGCTACTGAAATTATAGGCATGCACCACCATGCCTGGCTTCATTGTGGTTTTGATTTGCATTTCCCCCTAGGTTTTAGATATCCAAGTACATCAGGTGGAGCTTACCTGTGCTAGGACCAAGTAGTAGCAAAGCCTCTAGGACTAGGGCAGAATCTGACGAGCAGGAGCCCAGAGCCTCAGCTACCTGGGATGGAAGTGACAGGTTCAAGCACCAGATTATACTCTAGCTGGGATAGAGAAGAGAGCTCTGGACTTGGGAATAAACAGATGTGGTCCATATTACTATATTGTGACCTTGTCTGTCATTCAGCTTCTCCAGGTTTCTATTCTCTCAACTATAAAATGAAGACATGATCTAATTGTTAAGAGGTACTAAATAACATGATATGAAGCACCTGCCACAGTTCAGCACCTATCAGGCCCTCAGTAAATATGAGCCAACTGCAGAGTTGCTCGAAATTGCATCTCGGCCTCTACTGGGCTCAGTGTGTCCAAGTAAGAACCTTTTAAACTCCATGAGGGCACATAGGCTAAATCATATATTCCTCAGTAGCTACTACAGCCTCAGCTATATAGGACTCTCTATTAACTAATGGACACAATCCCTAGACCATAACTTTCAATCTAAGTTCAAAAGAAGTAAGGTAACTGAAAGAAGACCAGACTCAAAGTCAGCAAGATGGGGGAGATGGTGCAGAACAAACACCCCTAACATCAACAGAAAGCCCTCAGTCTGAACAAGAGCAGCAACTGACCTGTGTAGAGCACCACTTATAGAGTATTTACTCCACTAATCTTTAAATAATGCCATTCGAAAGGCATCCTCATCATTTTCACTTGCACATGAGCAAATCAAGGCTCAGGGAAGTTTAGAGACTTGCCTCAGGTTCAGAATCTAGGAATTGGTAGGTGCTGAACTTGAACTTAGACCTTCTGATGCCCAGTACTGTGCTACTCTGACAATTCATTCTGAGCTCCTGGACTCAAATTTGTTCCAGATTCTGGTCTGATGCTAGAAAGACAAGCCACAGAGACTCAGAGATAAAATTAAGTAAAATAAAGCCTTTTCTTTTACCTCCCCAACACCCAGAACTTTGTCATCCAGACAATCTACCGAATGGGCTATTATATGAATGCATGGGGTTTGAAGAAGTGCAAATGAGGGATTCTCTTTGGTATTGTGTCTTCCATCTTTTCCCAAACATTGACTCAACAACCTTATCAGAATCAAAGCCCAAGCCATTTTTTATGGCTCGAGTGTGGAACAACCCTCTTCCCTAAACCCCTTCTTTCTCCTTGCCACCCTCTTCCCCAGCACCCCACCATCTCGCCACCTTAGTTTCGATGTGGCTAATCCCGTAGGAAATAATCAGCAGCATGCAGACGGCTGGATGGCTGACCCTTATTTAGAAGATACTGTCATGGGAAGAACATTGCCACCAGATAACGATCACTTGCTGCTAGATAAATGCCAGGGCTGGTCTCCTGATGGATGTT
>PVLC010033818.1:0-17267 GCA_004027655.1 Graphiurus murinus | reverse complement strand
TTTTTTTTTTTTTGCGGTACTGGGGATTGAACTCAGGGGCATTCTACCTCCGAGCTACACCCCCAGCCCTATTTTTTATTCTTTATTTTGAAACCGGGTCTCACTAAGTTGCGGAGTGCCTCACTAGGTAGCTGAGGCTGGCCGCGAACCCGGATCCTTCGGTTTCAGCCTCCCAAATGCTGGGATTACAAGCGTGTGCCACCACGCCCAGCTTAAACTCACCTTCTAAACTGCTTTGAGCAGCTGTGTTTTGTGTGTGTGTGTGTGTGTGTGTGTGTGTGTGTGTGTGTTTTGTTTTTGTTTTGTGTGTGTGTGGTACTGGGGATTTAACCCAGGGGCACTCTACCTCTGAGCCACACCCCCAGTCCTATTTTATTCTTTATTTTGAAACAGGATCTCACTAAGTTGTGAAGGGTCACACTATATAGCTGAGGCTGGCTGCAAACCTGCGATCTTTCGGTCTCAGCTTCCCAAGTACTGGGATTACAAGTATGTGCCACCACACCCAGCCTGAGCAGCCATTTAAAAACACACAATTCAGCTAGGTGTGGTGACAAATCTCAGTACTTGGGAGGTCAAGACACAAAGATTATAGATTCAAAGCCAGCCTCAGCAACTTAGCAAGATCCTGTTTCCAAATAAAAAATAAAATAGGGCTGGGGGTGTGGCTCAGAGGCAGAATGCCCAAATTCAATTCCCGGTACCACAAAAACAAACACACACACACACACACACACACACACACACACACACACACACAAATTCAGCCAGGCATAGTGGTGAATGCCTATAATCCCAGTACTTGGGAGACTAGGACAAGAGGATCGCAGATTCCAGGGCAGCCTCAGCAATTTACTGAGACCCTGTTTCAAAATAAAAGGAATTGAGGGATGTAGCTAAGAGGTAGAATGCCCCTGGGTTCAATCTCCAGTTCCACAAAAAGTAAAAATAATAAAACCCACAATTCAATAGCCAGAAAATTCTAAGTATTTGTGCAGGCCTGCCCAAGTTCAGGGACTGGGGTGCCCTGACATCCAGAGACCACCTCTGTCCTAACCATTGTACTCCCTCTTCAGTGGCTCCCCTGTGTTAGATTCAGAATCACAGCTCCTAAAGACGCTTGTCACAGAACAAAGTCTAAGAAGGTGATGGAACTAAGTAGGAGGGCCGCCTCAGCCTCCTGCTACAGAAGCCCGCCTCTGCTCCATAGCTCTTTGGTATGGGAAGATGCCTGCAGTGCAAAAACATGCTGCCCCATGTTGCCCTGGGATGCAGCCCTGCTCAGGACTCAGGGCACTAGAAACACTCAACAGTTTCCCAACTGCCACCCACCTCAGACCCAGAAGAGGTCTTTTTCACTCACCAGCACAGCTGGAGCAATTTCAGACTCCCCCATACCAGGTCACTGTATATGAGGACCAGACAAAAGAAATACAGAGGTCCCACGTTCACCACCTCAGGACCTTTGCATGTATCCTTCTCCCTTTATGAAACTCTCTTCCCCTTTCTCCAATGATCTTCCAGAGGCAACTGCCCTGTGCCTCTTGTTACACATGGTCCCCTATTTTCTCCACCTAAGAATCATCAACTGAGAGATGGCAGGAGCTCCCTCTACTCTCCGCTGAATCCTATCCTTCCAGACAAGAGTAAACACTCCAGGACTTACTAAAAAAGTGACCCTGAAGTCTATAGTTAATGTGACAGAAAACTCATGTGTTTGAGCCAGGAGTGGTAGCACACGCTTGTAATCCCAGCATTTGGGAGGCTGAGACCGGAGGATCCCAGTTCGAGGTCAGCCTCAGCTACCTAATGAGGCCCTCCTCAACTTAGTGAGACCCTTATTCTTTAATCAAAATAAAGAATAAAAAATAGGGCTGGGGGTATAGCTCGGAGGTAGAATGCCCCTGAGTTCAATCCCCAGTACTGCAAAAAGGGAGGGAGGGAGGGAGGGAGGGAAGGAAGGAGGGAGGGAGGGAGGGAGGGAGGGAAGGAGGGAAGGAAGGAAGGAAGGAAGGAAGGAAGGAAGGAAGGAATAAAATATGATATGGCTGGGGCTGTAGCTCCGAGGTAGAATGCCTCTAGGTTCAATTCTCAATACCGAAAAAAAAAAAAAAAAATTGAGGTGACAGCCAGGTGCAATGGTGCACACCTGTAACCCCAGTACTTGAGAGGCTGAAACAGGTGAATTGCAGGCTCCAGGCCAGTCTCAGCAACTTAGCAAGACCCTGTTTCAAAATAAAATAAGGCTGGAGTGGGTAGCTCAGAGGTAAAATACCCCTGGGTTCAGTTCCCAGTACCACATAAATGAATAAATATAAAATTTAGTGTGACCAAATGTTTTTCATGAGAAGGAAGGGAGCAAGGATGGAAAGAAGTGGCAAAGTTTGAGAACGGTTAGAAACTGCACAAACATCCAGGAAACTCATGTGAGGGAGATGATGTATGGGTACACTTGTCTCTAGTCACGGTCATTCTCTATGGGTGGGCCCACTAACCTCAGGGCCCTTCGGGTCTTCTTACCCACCAGGAAGATGCCCTTCCCTGGCCACCACAACCCTCACTGTCTGCACATGGATTTCAACAGCCCATGCTCTCATGGGTTTGCTTCTGGTGCAGAGGGCTATCCAGATTCCTGGGGGCAGTCCCCTTGCCAGCCCTGCCAGCTCCTCAGACTTGCCAATACTTGTTGAACTAAACCCAGTGCCAATGTCACCCCACACAGGCAGAGATAGGGGCCTGGTCCTCCTGGTACCTGCACCTCCCCTTCCCGCTGTCCATCTTGTCCTTCACCAAAGGCCAGCCCCTCTCCCACCTCTGTGGCCACAAGGGGCACCCCAGCCTCATCCAATCCCAGGGATGAGTTCCGCTACCCACCTACTGGCAACAGACGACTTAGCATAGCAGCCCAGCGGAGCCTCCATTTGCAGATGAGGAAAGGGTCAGACTCAAACCCCCCCACCCCAAGGTCACAAAGTAGGCAATGGGGGTACCAAGACAAGCTGCCTCCCTCCCTTGCTCCCTCCAGGGGGCTTATCAGGCCTTCACCTCTTGCAGAGGCCTTGTGGTTGACAGGACCTCTTGGATGGGTGTGTCCCCTGGGGGCGTGGGCGGCGGCAACTCAGCCCCTGCCCGGTGGCCAAGGCGGCGGCAGGAACCTCCCGAGGTGTCGCGCGTGTCCTCCCTACCCCGCCCCCTCGGCGCTGCCCAGGCTGACCGGCCCTGGGGGTCGGGGCCGGCCCGTGACGCGCAGGCCCGGGCGGGGGGTCCACGGCCTCGCGCAGCGTAGGAACTGCCGCGGAAGGCCCGGGCTGCACGGCTGCGGCTGCGGCCCCACCAAGCCCCGGTCGCGAGCGCCGCGGCCGCCCCACGGCACCCCGAGGCCTCCCGCGCCAGGCGTCGAGGGAGGGAAGGAGAGAGGACGGCCCGCCCCGCCGCCGCCCCCAGCGCGAGCCCGGCCGCCCGCGCCGCCGCCCGCGCGACCCACTCACCGCGCGCCGGGCCGGCCGGACCGCGGGCAGGGCATCTGGCCGGGGCTTGCGGGCCGTGGGGGCTGCGCTACACAAAGTGACGGCCGCGAGCTGCGCGGCGGCGGCGGCGCGTGGGCACCGGAAGTGCCGCCCGCCGGCCCCGCCCCGCCCGCGCCCACAGGGGGGCACTTCCGGTCAGGCGGGGCCAGCCGGCGCCCGGCTGCGGAGCGCTGCAGACGAGGGATGCTCCGCTCTGGCCGAAGCACTGAGGGATCATATATCCCGGACGTTCGTGGGTACCCACAACCCCGCCTGCCCGAGACCCTGGGGACATCCACGAGGTCCGGGGCCTCCGAGCATCCCCTGTCCGCCAAACTTTGCCGGCCGCACACATCCGTGATTCAGGGAGCACCTGCTGAGTGCCACGACTCGCGCTTGGGTCACCCTGCGCGTCCATGGGACCCTCCCCGGGCCCCACAACAGGGAAGGGAGGTAGTGACCCCCCATAGGGACGTCTGGCTTGCCGTAAGTGTAGCCAGGCCCTGACGTGGGCGGGGCACATGGGAGGAGATAGTTGATCCCTCTCTGGTGACAGGAGAATCAGGAATGGAGCAGGTGGGGCCGGCTGCCCACAGCTCCATCAGACCCTCTTCCTGGTCCACTAACGTGTGCAGAACCAGCACTGAGTGAACGTCAAAGCGGGTCAGTGGTAGCCAGGGACTGAGGGCTCCCGGTGGACCATGACAGCAGAATTTATGAAGAGCGTTGGGGCTGTGATCGGACCGTGGGAGAGGGCAGGGCCATCCAAATAGAGGGGAAGCCTGTCTGAAAGCAGAAGTTATAGGTGAGATAGGAGGTCATAGGAAGGCAAGGTTCCTGGATTCAGCAACCCTCAGTCCCCCCCAAAAAAACCTCTCTGCATGCACCCGCAGGGGACACAGGTGGCATGTGATGGTGAGTTCTGGCTTCCGGAGAGGTGGAAGGGAGGGCTTTTTTCAGCCTGGAATGGTGTGTGCCCTGGCTCATTTCCAGCTCCACCTCCACATTTCTGTGGTGAACTTGAGAGAGGACTAAAATAAAAGAGAGAAAGGAAGAACAAGGAAAATGTAAATAATACCAAAGCCTTGTGCTAAGGTTCCTAACTCCCCAAACCAGGCCTGTCACTCTCAAATTTTTAGAAAATTTACATATCTTTACTAGAGATATCCCTTGTTCAGCTGTGTGTTCATGGGGGAGGGGGGTGGCATAATCACACAAAAGATCCAAAAGGTGACCAGGCATCCTACTGGGAATTCACTCACTTGTAAAATACCTTGAGAACTGTTAATTATCCCCAGGCTACCACTACAGGAAACTCATTCACTTCATGATAATTACCTTTAGCAGTTAGCAATCCCACCAGTGAATAGTGTAAGCAAAAGAGTTAGATAAGGAAGGCCCCATCAGTATCCTGAGGATAATCCAGACACCCTAAATTATCTTGTGACAGGCCATATCATCCTCAAATACCTTTCCCTTAAAAGCAGCAGACCCCCAAAGGGCATCTCTCACTCTGAAGATGGCCTACATTCTCTCTTGAATGTGTATTTTTTGCTTCCCCGAATTAAATACTGTCTATGTCTCTGGCATGTGCTGAAATTCTTTTCCTTCAATTAAGCCAAGGACCCCCACAGACCTGAGTTGAGTTCCTCTCTCCCCCTCACTGGGCACTTTCCAGATGCTTCATTGAATCAGAATCTTCTCTAACCCAGTGTTGAACAATCAAGACAGGGTCACAATCAGAGCAGACCATAGGAGCCCCACTCCTGCCTCACATAAGTTTTCTCCACTCCAGAACTTCAGCCCCTATCTGCCCAACTTCTCAAGCCTGCAAAGCATTCAAACCTCTATCCCAGAGAGAGGTGCAGCAGTCCCAAAGTCTTGCCCTCCCCAAAGCATATCTGCCCACTCTCCAGCTGAATCTGAACCCTCATCACAATGCTAGGCTCTTGGTGATTTAAAATATTTTAAAATTAAGCCAGGCGTGGTGGCGCATTCTTGTAATCTCTGTACTTGGGAGGCTAAGACAGGATTGCAGGTTCGTAGTCAGCCTCAGCTACTTAGGGAGGCCCTCCACAACTTACTGAGACCCTGATTCAAAATAAAGAATAAAAAATTGGAGCCGGGCATCGTGGCGCACTCTCGTAATCCCAGCATTTGGGAGACTGAGACTGGAGGATCTGGGTTCGCAGCCAGCTTCAGCTGCTTAGTGAGACTCTCCAAAACTTAGTGAGACCCTGTTTCAAAATAAAGAATTAAAAAATAGGACTGAGGATGTAGCTCGGAGGTAGTGTTGTGGGATAACATGGTCCCACTCGTGGGTCCTTGGCCTCCATGATAAAAAGAATTTAACATGCCAATCAGGAACAAAAGGTAGGAATTTATTTAGGAAAATAAGGAACTGGGGGAGAAAACAGATGAACAGACATCTTCCTGGCCAGACACGAGCACGAGGGCAAGAGAGAGCACGCTGGAGGAAAACACTTTCTTTTATAAGCTTTTAAGAGGGGTGGGCACAGAAGCAGTCTGGACCTCCTCCTTCTTTAGGTATAGGTGGGTGATAGGTGGGCGTTCCAGGTTGGATCGTCCTCTTTCTCAGGTTTCAAGATGGATCTGACCTTGGCTGCAAATCTCAGGTGTACTAGGCCCTGAATCTTAGGTGGGGGCAGGGCTTCAGAGGATTAAAAAGGTGTGGCCCACTTAGACTTTTCTCCTAAGATTTTGAGCACACCCTATAGGGTAGGGTCAGCTAGAACTCTCCAGATTTTAAAACTATATTTTTCCTTTCCCTCCCAATGTCTCCTTCCTACCTACTTATTTCTTCTATCCTACATCAGTAGAATGCCCCTGAGTTCAATCCCCAGTATCACAAAAAAAAAAAAAATTAATGATTAGCCACTGCACACCTGTAATCCCAGTACTTGGGAGGCTGAGACAGGAAGATCACAGGTTCCAGGTGAGCTTCAGCAACTTAGTGAGACCATATATGTTTTTTTTTTTTTTTTTTTCCCGGTACTGGGAATTGAACTCAGGGGCATTCTACCTCCGAACTACACCCCCAGCCCTAGTTTTTTTATTCTTTATTTTGAAACAGGGTCTCACTAAGTTGCGGAGAGCCTCACGGAGTCGTTGAGGCTGGCCGCGAACCCGGATCTTCCAGTCTCAGCCTCCCAAATGCTGGGATTATAAACGTGCACCACCACACCTGGCCCCAGGATTATTTTATGTTTAGTTTGAAACAGGATCTCACTTGGTTAATAGAGTCTCACTACTTGCTGAGGCTGTCCTCGAACCTGCGATCCTCCTGTCTCAGCCTCCCAAGTACTGGGATTACAAGCATGCACCACCATGCCCAGCTTATTTTTGTTTTGAGACAGGGTTTTGCTAAATTGCTGAGGCTGGTCTTGGATCTACAATTCTCCTGTCTCAGCCTCCCAAGTACTGAGATTACAGGCATGTGCCACCATGTCTGGCTTTTTAAATTTTTTTTTTTTTTTTTGTACTGGGGATTGAACTCAGGGGCATTCTACCTCTGAGCTATACCCCCAGCCCTACTTTTTATTCTTTATTTTGAAACAGGGTCTCACTAAGTTGTGGAGGGCCTCACTAGGTAGCTGAGGCTGGCTGCAAACCCGATTCCTCCAGTCTCAGCCTCCCAAATGCTGGGATTATAAGAGTTTGCCGCAACGCCCGCCCGGCTTTTTTTTTTTTTTTGGTGGTACTGGGGATGGAACCTGAGGGCATTCTACCTCCAAGCTACAACCCCACCCTATTTTTTATTCTTTATTTTGAAACAAGGTCTCACTAAGTTGCGAGGGCCTCACTAAGTAGCTGAGGCTGGCTGTGATCCAGTTTCAGCCTCCCAAATGCTGGGATTACAAGCATGTACCACCATGCCCGGTTACCTGGCCTTTTTTTTTCAGTACTGGGGATTGAACTCAGGGGCGTTTTACCTTCAAGCTACACCCCCAGCCCTATTTTTTATTCTTTATTTTGAAACCAGGTCTAACTAAGTTGTGGAGTGCCTCACTGGGTAGCTGAGGCTGACCTCGAACCCGGATCCTCTGGTCTCAGCCTCCCAAATGCTGGGATTACAAGCGTGGGCCACCACGTCCAGCTTACCTGGCTTTTTAAAAAAATTTTGAAACAGGGTCTCACTGAGCTGCTGAGGGCCTCTCTAAATTGCTGAGGCTGACCTTGAACCTGTAATCCTCCTATTTCAGTCTCTCTACTTGCTGGGATTACAGGCATGCACTACGATGCCCTGTAAGAAGGAATTTTAAAGCAGTTTCATCAAAATAAGATATAAGAAATTTCAAAAAAGAAAAGCACATGCTTTTGTTATGAAAACAATGCCCAATATTTCTTATATGTCTAGAAAAAATTTGGGGGGGGATGAGGAAGAATATCCAAAAACATTCATGAAAAAATTTTTTTATTATTGGTACACTGTAATTATACATCTTTGTTAGGTACAAGCATACATGTACTCATCTCTCATTTAACCCTTCCCCAATTCTCATCCCATTCTCTCCCACTCCCTCCTTCTCAAGTTCAGTTCAGTGATTGACTTTGATATGTTTGTGAAAATACATCATGTACCGGGTGTAGTGGCGCACGCTTGGCTGAGACCAGAGGATCCAGGTTCATGGCCAGCCTCAGCTGCTTAGTGAGGCTTTTCTCAAACTAGTGAGACCCCGTTTCAAATAAAGAATGAAAAAATAAGGCTGAAGTGTAGCTCAGAGATAGAATGCCCCTGGGTTCAGCCCCCAGTACCACCAGAAAAAGAAAAAGAAAGTACATCATGTGCATTAGAGTGTTTCCCTCTCTCCCCATCACCTTCAGTTAAGTCGCCTTCTTTGCTCATCTAAGGTTTCTCCTTCTTCATCTAGGGTCCCTCTTTTTTTTTTTTCAGTACTGGGGATGGGACTCAGGAGCATTCTATCTCCGAGTCACACCCCACCCCTATTTTTTATTCTTTATTTTGAAACAGGGTCTCACTAAGTTGCAGAGAGCCTCACTAGGTAGCTGAGGCTAGCTGAGAATCCGGATCCTCCGGTCTCAGCCTTCCAAATGCTGGAATTACAAGCATGCACCACCACACCCGGTGATTTTGTTCTTTATGGCTGAGTAAAATTCCATTGTGTAGATATCCCATAGTTTCATAATCCATTCATTTGTTGATGGACATCTTGGCTGGTTCCATAGTTTGGCAATTGGAAATTGTGCAGCTATAAACATAGATAAGCATGCATTGGTCTGATAGTTTGGTTTCCATTCTTTTGGGTAGATAACCAGAAGTGGTATTGCTGGATCATATGGTAGGTTCATTCCCATTCATCTGAAGATCCTCCATACTGTTTTCCAGAGTGGTTGCACTAGTTTGCAATTCCACCAATAGTATATTAGGGTTATGAAATGGTTCTTGAGCCTACCATCTGCCTAGTCCCTGTCCTGCCCTCCACTGGAGGCTAGCAGTGAGGCCAGCAATGGTCAGGAAGCTCATTCTGTGCATCAGCCTTCCTGTGGCTTGCCAGCAGGAGTGGGAATGATATAGGATAGAAGAAATAAGTAGGCAGGAAGGAGACAATGGGAAGGAAAAGTAAAGATATCACTTTAATATAAACACCTGGAACTGAAGCGCTGCAGCATTTTACTCCACCTTTGGAAGTTCCTTAGGCCCTGCCCCCCACCTAGGAACCAGGGCCAAAAGGACACCGGAAACTCAGCCAAGGAAACCTGGGGAAGAGGAGGGCTCAATTTGGACCGCCTACTCAATTTGGACCGCCTACCTATCGTCCACCTATACCTGAAGAAGGAGGAGGTCCAGACTTCTTCTGTGCCCACCCCTCTTTTTTTTTTTTTTTTTTTGCGGTACTGGGGATTGAACTCAGGGGCATTCTACCTCCGAGCTACACCCCCAGCCCTATTTTTTATTCTTTATTTTGAAACCGAGTCTCACTAAGTTACGGAGTGCCTCACTAGGTAGCTGAGGCTGGCCGCGAACCCGGATCCTCCGGTCTCAGCCTCCCGAATGCTGGGATTACAAGCGTGCGCCACCACGCCCGGCTCTGTGCCCACCCCTCTTCAAAGCGTATAAAAGAGGGAGTTTTGGAAAAGATCGCTCTCTCTGGCCCTGGGAAGCGCATCTGGACAGGAAGATGTCCGCTCACCTGTTTTTCTCCCCCATCCCCTTATTTTCCTAAATAAATTCCTACTTTTTTGTTCCTGACTGGCACGTGTTAAAATTCTTTTTATCACGGAGGCCAAGGACCCATGAGTGGGACCGGGTTATCCCACAACATATATTTTTTGGCGCCCAACGTGGGGCGAAAGGTCAGAGACATCGATTTTGGTGAGTTTTGCTAAAATGTTACTTTGTATCCCCATCTTTAAATGCTCTTTCATATTTGTATGTAGGTGCATGTGTAGAACCTCTGTTCTTCAGTTTCAAGGACCGAAAGAACATAATCTCAGCCTGCCCTTTTGCCATGGCTCTCCTTCTTGGGTGGTAGGGGGAATTCCCCACACCATGCAGATTCAAATGGCAGTAAGGGTGGCAGCTGACACTGTCCCTAGAGGCCTGTCAAGGATCTTTGAACCCAAAAGTCGAGCAGGAGTTCAATGGTCCCTTTTCCTTTTTCTCCTTATGTAGTATTGTAAGATAGGGAGTTATGGGATTTTGGTAAAGGATAGCTCTCTCTCTCTCTCTCTGTGTCTCTCTCTGTGTCTGTGTGTGTGTGTGTGTGTGTGTGTGTGTGTGTGTCTCTCTCTCTCTCTCTCTCTCTCTCTCTCTCTCTCTCTCTTCCCTGGCCAAAACGCGCTTCCCCTTAGAAAATGAGTGCTTATTCATATAAGCTCCGAAGACAAGGTCTAATCCCTTTAGGAAAATATACCCCGTTCCTGGGTCAGATGGAACATAACTGGCTCGTCTGGGAAAACGCATATGAGGGGTTGGTCTCCCAGCGTTTTGAGCTTTTTTGTGGACTTTCCCGAGACACATTAGGGGGTAACCGACCTTGAGGTGACACTCAAGGGAGCTACCTCCACCAAACATCACATATCTCGACCCCAAACACTTAAGGGCCAATCTTTGACTCTAAAACTTTTACAAGTGCAGTTTTTTTTTTCTTATGCAGTAAATGTCTGATAGGGAGCAGTCCTAGAACTCTACCCTTTTTCATCTGTTTTTTTTTTTTTAATCGGGAAATAAGTTATTCTAATTTTAAGATAGATATAACCAGGCTTGGAAAAATGTGCGTCTCTATATTACACCCTGTGCCTAATTGAAGGAGGAGTAGCTTTATAGCTGCAGGGGGCAATGTGCTTTGTGTTACAGAGTTACACAGACCTCACCCTGTTCAAGAGATAACAATGATCTTTTTTAACATCTACCTGATTTTGTTCTTTCTAGGAATGGCCTTAAGTCCTTTTAAGATCTGTAAAATTGTTTTTGTTATTATAAAAATGTGTGAGTGTGTGTATATTATAGAGTTGTAAGTTTTTTGTTTTTTTTTTTAAGTACCTAAGTTAGTTGAGGTCTCAGGGATATTCTTTTCATGAAAGATTTTTTTTTTTGAGGATCCCAAGGAGGCTTGGAGGATCCTGGTAGGGGCTAAATAAGAGCACCCTGAGCTGGGCGTGGTGGCACATGCTTGTAATCCCAGCATTTGGGAGGCTGAGACCGGAGGATCCGGGTTCGCGGCCAGCCTCAGCTACCTAGTGAGGCACTCCGCAACTTAGTGAGACTCAGTTTCAAAATAAAGAATAAAAAATAGGGCTGGGGGTATAGCTCGGAGGTAGAATGCCCCTGGGTTCAATCCCTAGTACCGCAAAAAAAAAAAATAGGAGCACCCTGAATGAGAGATTTTTTTTTTGAGGACCCCAAGGAGGCTTGGAGGATCCCGGTAGGGGCTAAATAAAAGCACCCTGAACCTGCAGATTGGAGATTCAAGGACGCTTGATTCCCCAACAGCAGATGGCATTGTGCTGCATCTCCATGACAAAGGGACGCCTGGTCATTGGTAGAATGCCAGCGAGGACAGATGTAACTCTGATCCTGACTAGATGATATCCAAGATCTTTTGTTTTTCTTTCAGAATAACACACGGAAACCCTTGAAGCGCGCAAATTCCAACATCATGGGTAATTCCGTTTCTATCCCTGATGACTCACCCCTTGGGTGCATATTAAATAATTGGAAAGATTTTAAATGAGTGGACTTAAGGAAAAAGAGGATAATCTCTCTTTGCAATATGACTTGGCCACAATATAAATTAGCAGGAGGACAAGTATGGCCTAAGAACAGGACTCTGAACTTTAACACAATACATCAGCTTGATTTATTTTGCAAGCAAAATGGAAAATGGACTGATATTCCTTATGTTGAAAGGTTCATGGCCTTATATATGAACCCAAAATTACGGGAGTCTTGTAAAATTCTTTATGCTCATGTTCCCTTTAAACAAAGTAAAGAGGAGGATGTAAAAGATCAAATGGAGGATTTATTCTTAAGCATTCCAAACAGGGCTCCTCCAGCTCCCATAGCCCCCACTGAGGAACCAGTAACACCTCCAGAGGCGTCTACTGAAGCATCTGGGCAAAGTTCGGCAGATTCTTCTACTCCCTCTTCTCCAACAGCTTCCCCTTCCACACCACCTCCTTATCAGCCTATCTATCCTCCATTACCGGAGGAACCCAGCCGTTCAGGTATAACAAGAAGCGGCACCTCTTATCATCCAACTACACCTAAGCCGTTTAATATTTGTCCGCTTCGAGAGGTGGCAGATGGGGAACGAAATATATTAAGAGTACATGTTCCTTTTTCTATGTCTGATTTATCCCACTGTAAGCAACAATTAAGTCGATTTTCGGAAGACCCTGATAGATTTATAGAAGAGTTTCAAGCCTTGGTTATTGCATTTGATCTTACATGGACTGACCTCCACGTAATTCTTTCTATTTGTTGCACTCCTGAGGAAAAGGTTCGCATACAGGCAGCAGGAAGGGCATTTGGCAGCGAAGTTCATACTAGAACTCCTGAGCACCCTGCAGAGGAAGAGGCAGTCCCTGATCAAAACCCTAACTGGAATTATCAACATGGTAGTGAGGATCTTAAAAAATGGAATCACATGATCTTATGTTTAATTGAAGGAATGAGGAGGTATATAAACAAGCCAGTTAATTATGACAAAATCAGAGAAGTAACTCAAGATAAGGATGAAAAATCCTGCTTTATTCCTGGGACGCTTAACTGAAGCCCTCCGGAAGTATACTCATATTAACCCAGATTTGCGTGCAGGACAAGTACTATTAGGGACCCATTTTATCAGCCAGTCAACCCCAGATATTAAAAGGAAACTCCAAAAGCAGGAAATGGGACCTCAAACTCCCATCGATCAACTTTTAAATTTGGCCTTTGGGGTTTTCAACAACAGGGAAAAGACCAATGAAACCATTAAGGACAGGAAGAAACTTATGCAGGCATGAGAACAAGCCCAATTACTTGCTCTTGCATTGGCCAAAAGACCCCTGCCCCCTCAGAGATACCCAAAGGCTTCCTCTAGGCAGAGGGAAGGCTTAAGTTCTAGCAGCTGCTATCACTGCAAAGAGCCTGGGCATTTGGTCAAGGACTGCCCAAAGAGGGGTCCTTCTACACCTGGGTTATGCCCCCTCTGCAAAGAGGAGAAACATTGGAAGCGTGATTGCCCTCACTTCCGAAGGAAAGTGAGGGCCATATGCTCCTATCATGGTGCCCTCGAAGACTGAGGATGCCCGAGGCTCAGAAAGGCTCCCTCTGATCCGCCCTCTAATCAGTTGGACATCACAACAAAGGAGCCTCGGGTGACTCTTGACGTGGCAGGTAAAGATATTAATTTTCTTTTGGACACGGGGGCTCGTTTCTCTGCCTTACTTACCTCTCCTGGACTGCTTTCTAAGCAGAAGTGTCTTGTAACTGGATTTGATGGTACCCTAAAGGCCAAACAACTTACAATGCCTTTAGTTTGTAGGTTTGGAGAACTAATTTTTACCCAAGCCTTCTTGGTTCTCCCAGAATGTCCCACTCCCTTGCTAGGGAGAGATTTCTTAGCTTCCCTGGGAGCAACGCTTCAGTTAGCACCAAGGCATCCTCCCTTATTCTTAGGTGCACTAGTAACAGGGACAATAGATGACGGAAACGTATCTGAGGACATTTTATCTCGGGAGATCCTCAAGTCTGGGATACTGAGATTCCAGGAAAGGCAATTAATGCTCAGCCTGTCCTTATCTCATTAAAGAAGAAACCAGAAGTTTATCCTCATAAGCGGCAGCATCCCATCAAACCAGAGGCCTGCAGAGGACTTCAGCCTCTTATTTCTTTTTTTTTTTTTTTTTTGCGGTACTGGGGATTGAACTCAGGGGCATTCTACCTCCGAACTATACCCCCAGCCCTATTTTTTTATTCTTTATTTTGAAACCGAGTCTCACTAAGTTGCGGAGTGCCTCACTAGGTAGCTGAGGCTGGCCGCGAACCCGGATCCTCCGGTCTCAGCCTCCCAAATGCTGGGATAACAAGCGTGCACCACCACGCCCGGCTCCAGCCTCTTATTTCTAAGTTTCTCAAATATGGTCTTTTAGTTCGCTGCTCCTCCCCATGTAATACCCCCATCCTTCCAGTATTAAAACCAAATGGGGAATATCGCTTAGTTCAAGATCTAAGGGCAGTTAATGAGGCTGTAGTCCCATTACATCCTATAGTTCCGAACCCGTACACTATTTTGACTCAGATACCAAGTGAATCTAAATATTTTACCATTATTGACCTCAAAGATGTTTATTATTGTATCCCATTACATCCAGATTCACAGTATCTATTTGCTTTTGAGTGGACTGACCCTGATAGCATGGAAACTGCCCAGTACACTTGGACAGTGCTGCCTCAGGGGTTTAGAGATAGCCCTCACCTGTTTGGAAATGCTCTGGCAAAGGAATTAAGGTGTTTAACTCTTACAAATGGAGCTCTGCTTCAATATGTCAATGATCTCCTTATCTGCAGTCTCTCTAAACAGGACTCTGATGATAATACTGTAAGAGTTCTCAATTATCTGGGAGCTGCTGGGTATCGAGTGTCTCCAAAAAAAGCTCAAATCTCCCAACAGAAAGTAAAATATTTGGGCCATATTATAACTCAAGGGGAGAGAACTCTCACCCCTGAGAGAAAAGAAGCTCTTTAAAATTAGGACCACCCCAGACCAAAAGGCAGCTTAGAGCCTTCCTGGGAATGGCTGGATTCTGCAGAATCTGGATTCCCAGTTTTGGACTTACAGCTAAACCACTCTATGAAGCTGCACAAGGGCCCAATTATGAGCGCTTGGAGTGGACAAAACCCCAGCAGAATGCCTTTCAAAAACTCAAAAATTTATTGCTGTCTGCCCCAGCCCTGGGGATCCCTGACTTGGACAAACCATTTACTCTCTATGTGGCAGAGAGACAGGGTGTGGCACTGGGGGTCCTCATTCAAAGATTGGGAGACATTCCATGACCCGTGGCTTATTTTTCTAAACAACTAGACACAGTGTCATGTGGCTGGCCTGGATGTCTACGAGCTGTAGCTGCTACGGCCCTCTTAGTGGAGGAAGCCACCAAATTAACCTTAGGACACTCGCTAGAGGTCCAAACCCCACACCAGGTTCAGAGTGTTCTTGAAATTAAAGGACATCAATGGCTAACCGGAGGATGGCTATCTAAATATCAGGCCCTCCTCTTAGATTCTCCAGAAATTACTCTTAAGGTTTGGCAAACTTTAAGTCCAGCAACTTTACTTCCCACTTCAGGAGGAGACAACTTGCTTCACTCCTGTATAGAAACTATAGAAGAAGTCTACTCTAGCAGGTCTGATCTCAAGGATCAGCCTCTAACTAACCCTGATGCTGAATGGTTTACGGATGGGAGTAGCTATATGAGTAAAGGAGCTCGAAAAACAGGCTATGCAGTAGTCAGCCTTCAGGAGGTAATAGAGGCAAAGCCACTTCCTCCACATACCTCAGCGCAAAAGGCTGAAATAATTGCTCTTACCCGCGCTTTGCAATTAGGAAAAGATAAGCACCTCAATATATATACGGATTCAAAATATGCGTTCTTAGTCCTCCATGCACATGCTGCCATATGGAAAGAGAGAGAGGGGACTCTTTTTTTTTTTTTTTTTTTTTTTTTTTGTGGTACTGGGGATTGAACTCAAGGGCATTCTACCTCTGAGCTATGCCCCACCCCCAGCCCTATTTTTCATTCTTTATTTTGAAACCGGGTCTCACTAAGTTGTGGAGTGCCTCACTAGGTAGCTGAGGCTGGCCTCAAACCCTGATCCTCCGGTCTCAGCCTCCCAAATGCTGGGATTACAAGCATGCACCACCATGCCCGGCTGAGAGGGGACTCTTGACAGAGAAAAATTCCCCCATTAAGCATGGCCCTGAGATTCTCTCTCTCTTAGAAGCAGTGTGGTTACCTGCCCAGATTGCGGTGATACACTGCAGAGCACATCAGAGGGAGAATTCCTCAATAGCTCAGGGAAATGCGCTAGCAGATCGAAATGCTAAACAAGCAGCATTACAGAATATTCCAGAGATGGCTCTTATTCCTCTCACGCCAAGCTTAGATATAAGCCCGTCCTATACAGAAGCCGAAAGAGAATGGGCAAATCAGCGGGGATACGCATTGGCAGAAAATGGTTGGTGGACTAGAAATAAAGATCATAAAGTTTTATTACCCCAGGCCAACCAGTGGAAAACTATTAAGGGAATCCATGATTCATGTCACCTGGGAAGAAAAGCACTAACCACTCTGGTTACTCGTGCTTTTGGAGGAAAAGGCCTTGAGACTACCATACGAGAGGTCACAAGGGCATGTCCCCTCTGCCTCCGCAACAATCCAGGTGGGGGAACCAAGCCACCACCTTTACTTAATCCTGTACAATGACGGGGCACATTTCCTGGGGAAGATTGGCAACTAGATTTTACCCAGATGCCCTTATGTCAAGGATATAAATATCTTTTAGTTTTTGCTGACACCTTTTCAGGATGGATAGAAGCTTATCCTACTCGAACAGAAAAGGCCCAGGAGGTTGTTAAAGCCCTATTAAAGGAAATTATTCCTAGATTTGGACTTCCCAGGTCTCTTCAAAGTGACAATGGACCTTCCTTTGTCTCAAAGATAACACAGGAGGTCTCACAAGCTCTGGGCATAACTTACTATCTTCATGCCTCCTGGCACCTTCAATCATCAGGAAAAGTTGAAAGGGCTAACTTACACATCAAGACCACTTTGGCAAAGCTATGCCAGGAGACCTCAGAGCCCTGGTTACGCTTATTATCTATTGCTTTATTGAAAATCAAAATTGCTCCTAAAACTCCTCTTCAGTTGAGCCCTCATAAATTTGGGCCAGGTACAAAAAGCCTTATTGGAATATGGCAATAAGGTTCTTCCAACTTCTGATGACCTTACCTACATGTCAAAAATACAACCAGGTGACTAGGTTTTACTTAAAACCTGGAAGAAAAAGGACTCACCTTTAGATTAACTCCTCCCAAAGTGGAAAGGTCCTTTCCAGGTTCTTCTTAGTACCCTTACAGCTGTTAAATTACAGGGAAACAATTCTTGGATTCATGTGTCTAGTATTAAACCTGTTCCTCTAGAAAATTTACAAAATCAAGACGCAGATAGCCGGGCGTGGTGGCGCACGCTTGTAATCCCAGCATTCGGGAGGCTGAGACCGGAGGATCCGGGTTC
>PVLC010033817.1:0-10411 GCA_004027655.1 Graphiurus murinus | reverse complement strand
TTTTAGTTCGTGTTAACACCCTGGGTCACAGTTCTTCTCTGTCTCATGGCTGTTTTTCTAGTGTATTTTTATTGCCCTAAAATATGGATTCTCTCTTTGTATGGGTGCATATGCCTTTTTTTTTAATGAAGTATTTTACATGTATGCAGATATTTTATTTTTGCTATTCTGATTCTAGTTGTGGTGAGTCTTTAAATTTTATACTTTTATTGGTGCGATGTAAATACACCTATATCATAGTGAGACTCAATGTGATATAAACATGCAAGCATACATCACTTATTTCCTTCCACATACCCTCCCCCCTTTTCTCTCTCCCCATATATGTTAGTGAGATTGAAATGAAACCTGGTATGGATATTACATCATCATCATCATCATCATCATCATCATCATCATCATCATCATTATTTTGTGGTTTTGGGGACTGAATCCACGGGTCTTCTGTCACTGATATACACCCCTGCCCTTATTATTAATTTTGAATCAGGGTCTTGCTAGGTTGCTGAGGCTGATCTTGAATCTGTGATCCTCCTGACTCAGCCTCCCAAGTACTGAGATTACAGGCATGCACCACTACACCCCAGCTAGGTAACCTCATTTGAACTGCTCTCTTCCTTAATCCTTGTTTTTCTCCTCACCAACTCCACTCCCTGATTCCCTTCCACTCTTCTTTAATTTCATTCTCGTACCAACTACTAGCAAAAGCATCATTAGGTAGTGGAAGGGCTCTAGGTGTCTATTTTATTTATTTTTCAGCTCTTGCAGTATCTCTTGAGCTGCTACAGTCTTGTTCATTATTGTGTGGTACTACTTTATGAGTAGACTTTCTTTCATTTTACAACCTTTTCTTGTTTCTCTCATTTGTCTTGCTTTGTATTTATTTCATCCTTCTGTGCCTTCCTAAGACCACAGCCCAGAGCATCTTTCCTAGGGTGCGAGTCTGGTGGAAGGCATCTGGGGTCTGCCATTTCTAGAGTCCCTCTAAGATTTCTGCTCCCCTGCACACACCAGCTGGGATTCTTACCTCAGTGTGAGCTCGGTTGCGCAGTGCTCTCATCTCAGGAGTCTTCCTCCATTCCCCATTAACTGGAATCCACAGATCTTCTATGTATTATGAGTGTGCCATAGATTCAAACTTAAGCACAATGACATACTTATTTCTTCTTGACAACTCAGGTTAAATAAAAAACATCCTCAGGTATGGAGGTAGATACCCGGCTCACACATTTTAATATAGGTAGATAATAGATATGTGCTTTAGAAATCTGTTTGGAGAGCCGGGCGTGGTGGCACACGCTTGTAATCCCAGCATTTGGGAGGCTGAGATCCGAGGATCCGGGTTTGCGGCCAGCCTCAGCTACCTAGTGAGGCACTCTGCAACTTAGTGAGACTCGGTTTCAAAATAAAGAATAAAAAATAGGGCTGAGGGTGTAGCTCAGAGGTAGAATGCCCCTGAGTTCAATCCCAAGTACCGCAAAAAAAAAAAAAGTGTGTAAAATATGTTACAATGGTTAGTTGAGTATTGCAGGTCTGCAGAGTCCATTTCTTTTTCCTATTTTCTGTGTTTTCTAATTTCAAGTGTAATGAAATGATATTTTATAGTACAAATTGGAGTTGTTGTTAAAAAAAAAAGGAACAGATACTAGTAACACTAACCTAATATTGGCAAAAATAACAGTAGAAGAAAACATAGATTTGAGTTCATATAATTCACAAATGTATTTCTCCAAACATCACAAATGATTTACTAAATAAGTACAAAGAAAAAATTACAATACACATATAACATAGTGTTAATGTATAGTTATAAAACTGGGAAGAAAAACCGTAAGACCTGAAAAAAATAAGAAAATGAACAATTCCTAAAATATTTTTGCCAGTGGCTAATTATCCTATAAAATTTTTAACTTCACTAGTAATCAAATGCATGCAAGTTCAAAAGAGATTCTTTTTGTAATCAAAGTAAACAATATTAAAAATAAAAACCTTGAGTGCTTTTTTAAAAAAATTTTTTTTTGCGGTACTGGGGATTGAACTCAGGGGCATTCTACCTCCAAACTATACCCCCAGCCCTATTTTTTATTCTTTATTTTGAAACCGAGTCTCACTAAGTTGTGGAGTGCCTCACTAGGTAGCTGAGGCTGGCCTTGAACCCTGATCCTCCGGTCTCAGCTTCCCGAATGCTGGGATTACAAGCGTGTGCCAGCACGCCCGGCTCTTGAGTGCTTTTAAGATTGGAATAAAAAGGATTTCTTTGTCACTATTAAAATACTGGCTCTCTGTTTCTGCGGGGCACTTTATCAGGTCTGCAAGGAGACGGTGAAATCCCTCCCCATTAGAATTTCCCTTTAAGATGGTTTATGTCCTCTCCTCCACATACCAGCCACTCTGGGCTGCCAGTTCCTGGGATGGCCCCACCAACGCACAGCTCTTCCCAGCCCAGACTTCAACTGCCTTTTGAGCCTTACTCCCCTGCATTACTTGGATTTCAAACTAAACACTTTTAACCACCTTTGGTGTTCCCAGGACCATGTCAGTTCCTTTGCTAAGCACCCTTGTTCTCTCCCAACATCGTAAGTTCCCATTTCTAATTTTTTTTCCTCTTGACTATAGTATAGTATATTGCTGTCTTGTTCAGCACTATCCTCACAACACCTGGCAGATTCAAAACACGTGCATTAGATGAATATGCAGCGTCCATGCTTCACAATACTCATTTTTGATTAATTGCAACAACAGAAAACTGGAGACAACCTAAATAGAAACACCATGATAAAGATTAAATGCATTATTATGTGTCGGCAAGATGCATGTCCCTCAAAAACAATGTCTTTTGTTTGTTTGTGTTTTTTTCTGTGGTACTGTGGATTGAACCTAGGAGGGTTCTACCTCTGAGATATATCCCACAGCCCCTTTTACTTTTGGGTTTTTTTTGAAGCAGGGTCTTGCTAGATTGCTGAGAGTCTCTCTATGTTTCTGAGGCTGCCTTCAAACCTGTGATCCTCCAGTCTCAGCCTCTCAAGTATTGGGATTACAGGTATTTGCCACCACACCCGGCAAAAATGATGATTACAAATAATTTTTTAAAACATGGGAAAATGAATAAATTCTGATGTAATCTGCAGAGAGAGCATAGTTGATTGCACAATATATTTTCAAATAAACCAACCTGGTAAGTTAGGTTGAAATAGGGTAGTGTTATTAGTGTTGTTGTTTTCCTATTATCTCTTAAAATTGTCTATACATTTCAAACATAGGAGCTTAAAAGTATAAAATATTGATTTGGAAGCCTCACACAGAAAATGGATTAAATTTTATATTTAGAAATATCCTTGTTATCAGTCCATAAGTATAACAGCAGTGTACTTTTGGAAGATGCCAAAATAGTCACTCAGTTCATATCCTGGGTTGAACATAAAAATTCACTTTAAAAATGAACATTTGAAGCTGAGCATGGTGGTTCATGCCTGTAATCCCAGTACTTGGGAGGCCGAGACAGGAAGATTACAGGTTTGAGGACAGCCTCAGCAATATGGTGAGATTCTCAGCAACCTACAGAGACCCTGTTTCAAAAAAAAACAAAACAAAAAAATTGAAATTGGCAATAGAATGCCTCTAGGCTCAATCCTCGTAAAACAAACAAACAAACAAACAAACAACAAAAAACATTTGAGCCAGGTAAAATGGTGCACACTTGTAATCGCAGTACTTGGAAGGAGGCCGAGATGGGAGAATCTCAGGTTCAAGGCCAGACTCAGCAATGTAGCGAGACTCTCAGCAACTTGGTGAGATCCTGTTTCAAAATAAAAATAAATAAATAGGGCTGGGGGTGTAGCTCGGAGGTAGAATGCCCCCGGGTTCAATCCTCAGTGCCAAAAGAAGAAAGAAAGAAAAAAATATTCACAGTTGAGTCTGTGAGTCCAAGTTTGTGCATAGGAGTGTGTGTGTGTGTGTGTGTGTGTGTGTGTGTGTGTGTGTGGTGTCTGAAACTCCAGAGCAGAACATTTCATGCGTCACACAGATTCGCCCTGGCTTCAGTCCCTCGGCCACAGAGCGGGTGAGTCCTTTGCATCTGTTGGTCCTACGGCGTCTTCACTCAGCTCGTCGGTTCCAGACTTTGCTTCTTCTCAAATCACTGACTTTGAAGAGGACAAAGACTCATTTCATCCGTGCTTTGAACCCTGTGGTGGACAGTTTCCCTAGCTCTTTTTTTTTTTTTTTTTTTTTGGTAGAGCTACTTCCACTAATATAACTATCCCCATCATAACAAACTTATACCAATAAAGAAAAGCGGATTAGGATTTAAACAGCAAAAATAAAAGCAACTTTCTTTTTTTTTTTGCGGTACTGGGGATTGAACTCAGGGGCATTCTACCTCCAAGCTACACCCCCAGCCCTATTTTTTATTCTTTATTTTGAAACCGAGTCTCACTAAGTTGCGGAGTGCCTCACTAGGTAGCTGAGGCTGGCCTCGAATCCGGATCCTCCGGTCTCAGCCTCCTGAATGCTGGGATTACAATCATGCGCCACCATGCCCGGCTAAAAGCAACTTTCTAAAGAATGAAAACTTCACACACCAAAGAAGCAGCCCTTTCTGTCTCTTACTTCATCCTCTAAATGTCAAGCTCGATCCTGACTTTCTGTCTCGGTTTCTTCTTCCTTGGGTCTTCTCAAAGGGTGGGTGTCAATGCTACCAGAAAGGAAGATGAAACACAGTGAAAACCCTTAGCTGTTTCTTCCCACCACCATAATTTCCCCACAGAATAGTCTCCAGGCTGTCTCTTCTTCTAGGGAGTGTTGGGAAGAATTTGCAGAGTTGGGAAGTTGACCGTGCCACTGAATTTGCACATGGGATTGAAATCTCAATCTGAGAATGAGATTCCTCTGAGAGGCAGTTGAAAAAAAAAAAAAGTACAGAAGATGTCAATAAAGTTCAAAACCGATGCATGACGAACCCGGTACAATCGAGAAAGGTCTCCAAGGGTCCGCACTGGATTCTTTTGGAACGCGGCCGTTTCTCTGCAAGCCTGTCTGTGCAGCTCTGAGATTTCTACCTTTCTCACCGTACTTTAACTGTGAGAGCACCCTCAGGCAGACTTGCCTTAGCCTGGTGTTCCCTAGAATTAAGATAAATGAGTGACCCCAGGGATACCCCATGGTGACTGTCCACCCCCAGAAAAAGAGCAGTGTTTTTTCTGGCATAAAAATGGAGGATAGTTCTATGGCGATGCCTATGAAATGCAAGATAAAGAGAGTGATAAAAGATGCTAACATTTTCATCGCTTTTATGTGAGCTTCGGTGTTGAGGTCTCTGCCTCCCACAGCATTCAGTTTCATCTGCCTTTTGTGTCTCCAGAGAGAAATAATTAACAGGAGACAGGTCACGAGGGATACCGCAAAGGAGACAAGGGTTCCCGCATTGAATAAACCAGGTTAATATAGGAATTACTTGTACGTAGACAGAGCTGCCAGGATATATTTGCAAAGTTTATTTTATAATCAGATATCTCCTTTTTGACTGGTGGAAAAATAATTAACCGCAACATAAGCACGCACCCCATCAGAAGGGTGAAAATTCTATTGATTCTTCTCCTCAACCAGAGAAATAGGTAGTGGGAAAAATTTGCTATCTTCAGGAACTAGAAAGTGCTGAGGCTGGTAGCAAACCAAGTGCTCAAGTTACTGGAGATGATCCACAGGTAACACATACATTCAATTAGAAAGTCAGAGTCATAAGTATCTGGAGAGAGTATCTTTATAAATCCATCTAAAGTTATGACCCACACCAGACAAATTCTGGAAAGAACCAAGCCGGTTAGAATAAAGGCCACCATTGAGCACCTCTTTTTCTTGGCACAGTCAACACAGTTTACAAGTCTGATAAATCCATCCCCTAAAAGCCCCAGGACTGATTGGCAAAGCAGAACGAGTATGAGGATGCCTTCCACCGCACCTGGCATACCTGCCAATCCCCAGCCTTACTTAGGGTGTGTCATTTTAGGTTACCTGCCGTAGAACGAGGCATGTATTGGCTGCTTGGTGGAAGAGTGTTTGGTTTTTTTTTCTTTCTTTCTTTAAATAAAGACTTAAAATTGTCCCAGGAACACCTTGTGATGAAATCAGGACTATCTTTCTAGACAGCCCTCCAGCTACTTCTAGAAAACTTAGTGAGTCTGGAGAACATACGTGCAGACAGAGCGCCTACTTGATTTGTTACTATGCAAATGAAAGTTTCCGTTTCATGGATTTTACTTGTCCTCTGGAGACGACTTTGCATTTAATAAACCACATCGTGGAGCAGGAGTGCTAGATGTATACCTTGAGGATGAAAAACACAACAGAAGCCCACACTGGAATTCATCTTTTAAAACATCAAATTTTAGTTAGGTGTGAAGGTGCACATCTGTACTTGGGAGACTGAGACAGGATCATAGGTTCAAAGCCAGCCTCAGCAACTTAGCAAGATTCTGTTCCCAAAATGCCCCTGGGTCCAATCCCTAGCAACCCCTCCCCTAAGAAAATCAAATCACCATCATTCGTTAAAGTTATGATTTTATTGGGATTGAATCCAGGGCTCAACATATGCTGTATAAGTGTCTACCACTGAGTCACACCCGAGCCCTTCAAATCATCATCATTTATGGTTTTGTTTTTGTTTTTGCTTTTGGTTGATACTAAGGAATCAACTCAGAGGCATACTAACTCCAAGCTACATCCCTAGCCCTTTTTGCTTTGAAATGGGGTCTTGCTAGGTTGCTGAGAGTCTCCCTAAGTTGCTGAGGCTGGCCTGGAACCTGTGATCCTCCCATCTCAGTCTCCCAAGTACTGAGATTACAGGCGTGTGCCACCACTTCTGGCACTCCTGCCATTTATATTGTTTATAATCACAGATTAAATATATAAAGAAAAATAGTACACAAAAGTAATAGATGGATGTAGCCATCATAGTCTTAGGGGTATGGTAAGTCTCACAAATATCTCACAATGTTGTAGCTGTGTTTTTTATACTCAAAGTTATTGACCCATGTCCATTTTGGACATGAAAGGCTCAGGAATAACCCTTGTTTATTGTATTTAACTTTGCAGACATCCATTTCTTCATTTATGCACAAGTATTTCCTGAGTGTCTAAGTAGACCACATTCTCTGCTGATCACCGAAGGAGGGAACAGAGTGGTAGACAGACTCTCAAAGCTTCTATGTGTGTCTAAGTGGACCACATTCTCTGCTGATCACCGAAGGAGAGAACGGAGTTGTAGACAGACTCTCAAAGCTTCTATGATTCATGGAGTTTCCATTCTAATGGAGGAGTCAGGAAACAGTCAAGTAAACCACTACATTGATCCAGAAGTTAAACATGAAATATGACATTTATTGAGACCTGATTGTCTTCCCAGCACTATGTCAAATACCTTAGGATCATTTTCTCATTTCAAATTCACAACAAACATTCAAGCCCCGAAGGTGGGTGCTATTTTTGTCTTTGTGCCATTCACATTGGTACAACTCCCATGGGTATCATCACACTGGGAGCTCAATTAAATACCACCAGGCACAGGAATGGACAATGAATGATACTCAGCAAAATAAAACAAACACTGAACAAGCTTAGATGTCACATGGGTTGCACATTTTGGAATCGACAGAAAAGAATGTGTGATATATCAGCTAGGTATGAACTGCCTAACTAAATAAAGCAGCGAGAAGAGGTTGGGCAAAAGGCACCACCTTGGAGGCACAGAGCAGCTCTTAAAGCACACCAAATCTGCTGGTGCCTTGCTCTTGGATTTTCCAGCCTCTAAAATTATGAGGAAATAAATTTCTATTGTTTATACATTATCTAGTCTCAAGTATATTGTTATAGCAGCACAGATGGGCTAAAATATCCTCTCACATTAACTGATAAAACCAAGAAAGCATTAGGAAGGATATAGAAGACTTGAACAATGCTTTCAAATCACTTGATCTAGAAGACACTTACAGAACATTACATATAACTGTAGAATAGACATTCATTCCCTCGTGGGACTCTCATTAAAATTAATAATGCTTTGATTCAGAAGTAATTTCCAACAAGTGTCTAAGTTTTATTTTATTTTATTTTTTGCAATACTGGGGATTGAACTCAGGGGGATTCTACCTCTGAGCTATACGCCCAACCCTATTTTTTTATTCTTTATTTTGAAACTGGGTCTCACTAAGTTGCGGAGGGCCTCACTAGGTAGCTGAGGCTGGCTGTGAACCTGGATCCTCCGGTCTCAGCCTCCCGAATGCTGGGATTATAAGCATGCGTCACCATGCCCGGCGTGTCTAAGTTTTAGAATAGGTGTGATGGTCTTTTGTGAATTTCTACATTCAACTAGAAATGAAATGAACCAGTAGAATTTCTACATTCTGTTTTCACAAATCAGAGTGACTTTCCACTCAAGAGAGAGAGAGAGGAAAAAAAGAAAAAAGAAAGAAAGAAAAGAGAGGAAGCAAGAAGGAAAGAAAGAGAGGGAGAGAAGGAGGGAGGGGAGAGAAAAGAGAGATGGAGTTAGGGAAAAAGGAAAACCAAACAAAATACTTTGTAATTATTTCATGTTTATATTTTCTGATATTCTGCAATCATTTTGTAAATTTCTAACAAAATTGATTTTTGAATGGCATTTTAATAAAATTTTTAATTTATGAAGAATTGGTGGCCTTTACACTTAATCCTAAATCTCCCATATAAGCTTACTACTTGGATATTCTTAGGCATAACTCATATAGTGTTCATAATTTAAAAATATGTACTTTTTATTTACAACTTGAAGGATTTTCTTGGTGCTTTATGCTTTGAGTCACTTTCAGAAATGGTGAAAATTTTTTACAATGCATTTTCCAATGAATTCCAGTAGAAATCTAGGAAGGCGTTTGCTATTTGAATATTTATTTTGTACGCAGTATCTTTGCTAAGTTGTTTTCCTAATATTAATTTTCTTATTTCATTATGTTTTAGTAGACAATGATACCATCTACACATTTTTCTCCTCCTCCTTTAAAAATGATAGTAAAAGCAGGGAGACGGTCCAGGCTGCAAACCTGAATCGCTCAGACCCTCACACAGTCCTCTGAAGAGCGGCCACGGCCATTTTCCAGTTCTTGGTTTCTAAGTGTTGGGAATTTTGTTCTAAGTAGCTCCTAGAATGGCAGGACAATGTGGATATGTACCTGTACAGTCTATCACACCAGGGGGCTCTGATCCAGTCTATAGAACAAGAAACCACACCGGGCAAGTCTCCCGAGAGCGCAGCCACAAGTACATCCTCCTCTCCAGGCCACAGATGTCCTTATGGTATTGCCATGAAAGAAAACATTTTTTTTCCCTGCACTCTTGCAGAAAAAAGGGCATTTATCATTTTAAATTTTAACTGTAGCCATCAATGCTATAAAATATCTAGCTAATTTATTCCTTAGCTAAAAATAAAAATAATCTGTTGTCTAAATTTGCTTTGGACAATTGAAAAGTTTTTTTTTTTTTAATTGTTTTGTATTTTGTACTGGGGATTGAACCAAGGGGCATTCTATCTCTGAGCTATGCCCCCAGCCTTGTTTATTTTTTATTTTTTTGTTTTAAAATAGGGTCTCACTAAGTTGCTGACAGCCTCACTAAGTTGCTGAAGCTGGCTTTGAACCTGAAATCTGCCTGTCTCAGAGATTATAGGTGTGTACCATCACACCCAGCTGGGTCAATTGTCATAAGGTTGAACATAAGGTTGAAGGTTTTTTATGTATTCATTAGTTACTTATTAATAGTCAATAATTCTTTGACTTTGTAACAAGTCACTCATATTTTATGGAACTTACTCTTCTTCTTCTTCTGTTTTTTTTTTTTTTAGGACTGGGAATTGAACCCAGGAGCATTCTACTTCTGAGCTATATCCACTCCCAGCCCTTTTTAATGTTTAAGTTTTTATCTATTTATTATTTATTGTGATTCTGGTAATTGAACCCAGGGGTACTCTACCTCTGGACCACACCCCCAGCCCTTTTTATTTAATAATAATAATTCTTAAAATAATAATAATTATAGTAATAATGATATTATTATTTTAAGAATTTTTATAACAATAATTCTTAAAATAATAATAATTATAGTAATAATGATATTATTATTTTAAGAATTATTATTTGCATCTCCCTGATTGCCAATGATGTGGAACATTTCCTCATACATTTATTGGCGATTTGTATTTCTTCTTTTGTGAAGTGTCTATTTAGATCCTTTGCCCATTTTTTGATTGGGTTATTTGCTTTCTTAGTTGTGATTTTCTTGAGTTCTTTGTATATCCTAGATATTAAACCTCTATCTGAAGTGTAACTGGCAAAAATTTTCTCCCACTCTGTAGGTTCTCTGTTGAGGTTCTTGATAGTTTCCTTTGCTT
>PVLC010033816.1:0-17268 GCA_004027655.1 Graphiurus murinus | reverse complement strand
CCTCCTCCTCACGTGGGTATACCCCCTCTGTCTCCCGGCTCCTGCAGCTCAGCAAGCAGCCCAGTACAAGGAAGAGGCCAGGCAGGCAGGGAGTAACCTAGAGGAGGCCCAGAGGAAACTGCAGAACTGCGTTTTTCTGGAAAAGCAGAAGGAGGAGACCATCCAGGAGCTGCAGCGAGAGCTTCAGAAGCTGCAGAAGGATATCAATGCAGCCAAAGACGAGCTGACAAATAACAGGTACCTGCCCAGCACCCACCCTGTATGGCTCGCCTCCAGCCAGGACCACCACGGGCACGTCGGGGACTCCCCGGGGCCCGGCTCTCCCTCCGCGGTCTGCCCATGGGGACACTGAGGTCCATCTTCCTGTTCTTGTCTCTTTGCTTTAGGAAACGGATAGAGGAGCTGACCTCAGAACTCTCTGAGGCCCGGCGGAAGCTCGAAAACTCCGACAAGGAGAAGAGGCAGCTTAAGAAGACAATGGAAGAGCAGGAAAAGAAGATAAATGAGCTGCTAGACAAGGCCAAACTCGCTCAGCACCAGGTATTGAGGCAAGCAGGCAGCCAGCTCCAGCATCACCCTGCTTAACACAAAACGTGTGCATCCTTGTTTGGGAGGGTGTTGACACTGATCCACGCCAGGATTTATATTAGAATGCTGGGCAAGCCTCTCGACACCCTGTCCCCATCACCAGGGATAAGCATTTGCAAGGGTAAGCCCAGAAATAATCAGCCAGGCCTGGTGGTGCACACCTATAATCCCAGTACTTGGGAGGCTGAAAAAAGAAGATCGAAGGTTCAAGGCCAGCCTCAGCATCTTAGTGAGGCCCTCAGCAACTTAGTTGAGACCCTATTTAAAAATTTAAAAAAGCCAGGCATGGTGGCACACGCTTTTATCCCAGTACTTGGGAGGCTGAGACAGGAGAATCCCAGCTTCGCGCCTAGTTTCAACTATTTAGTGAAGCTCTCCTCAACTTAATGAGACCCTGTTTCAAAATAAAGAATAAAAAATAGGGATGGGAGTGTAGCTCAGAAGTAGAATGCCTCTGGGTTCAATCTCTAGTACTGAAAAAAACAAAAAATAAAAAAAGGGCTGGGGGTGTAGTTCATAGGTAGAATGCCCCTGGGTTCAATCCCCAATACCTAATAATAATAATAACAATAATAGAACAGTGTTGTTCTTTCTAGGGTTCAAAAGCTATCCTTGTTACCCAATTTAAAATCTTTTATCTCTAAAGTATTCTATTTGTGCTTTTCTAAGGTTATTTAGAACTTTATTCAAAGAGGTCTTTATGTGAAATGTTTTGAGGAGTAAGTAGGAGAGAAGGCCAGCACTATGGGAATTGGATCTCTAAATAAATAAAAGTAATTGGTATATCTAAACAAAGATAAATGTTGCAGAGCTTTAGAGCAAACTTTGTGGGGGGGGGGGTGCTGGGGATTGAATCCAGGGGCATTCTACCTCTGAGCTATGCTCCAGCCCTTTTTTTATTTTTTATTTTTAAACAGGACCTCACTAACTTGCTGAGGCTGACCTTGAACCTGTGATCTTCCTGTATTGGGATTACAAGTGTGCACCACCATGCCTAGCAAGCAAACTTTGTTTATTTGTGTGTTGTTTGTTTGTTTGTTTGTTTGTTGTACTGGGGATTGAACCCAGGGGCATTCTACCTCTGAGCTACATCTTCATCCCTTTTTATATTTTTTATTTTGAATCAGGTTCTTGCTAAGTTGCTGAGGGTCTCACTAATTGGTAGAGGCTGGCCTTGAACCTGCAATCCTCCTGCCTCAGCCTCCCAAACCCTACTGGGGCTACAGGTGCCCGCTGCCACACCCGGCAAAGCAAACTCTTCGATTCCATATGCTATCAAACTTAAGAAACTATCTTCATAGTCCAGCCTCTCCCCATGTGCAGCTTCCTGGATATCTTTTCCTAAAACAGTGTACAGTATGAGACTATGTCCCACCTTGGTCTTTATTGTCTCAGCTCAGGGAGCTAGAGTCCACCAAAAGCAAGCTGGAAGATGAGCTTCAGGAAGTAAAGAGGTTGCTGGAGGAGAAACGGGAGCAGCTGAGAAAGAGCAAAGAACAGGAAAAGTTGCTGGAGGAACAACTGGAGACTTTGCAAAAGGAAGAGAAAAAGAAGGAAAAGATGGTGCGAAGGAGACTCTGGGAAGGGTCAGGTCACAAATCCAGGGCCAGACAGGAACCTGGCTGGGCCAGGAGAGATGCAGAACCCAGTGATGCTCAGAGCTCAGGAGAGGAGGGAGGGGGAGGGGCAAAGGCCAGTGGGGAGGAGAAGGGAGAGGCCAGGAGGTCCTGGTGGCTGGTGGAGGGAAGCAGGAGGGGTCCTTGATGGAGTCTGAGGGTAACACCTCTTTCCGGGGCTTTTCGCTTTTTAATGGGTGAACAGGCGAAAGAGAAATTGAGAGCGAAGGAGGAGGAAAACGAGAATCTTCGATCAGAGTTGAAGCATTGTTCTGCACAACTGGAATCATTTGTCAGCAAATACAACTCCTCTCAGCAGGTCATCAAAGACCTAAATATAGAGGTAGGTAGACAGGAACCCCCAGGGGATGAGGACTTGACCCCTGAGACCCTGGACTTGAAATCTGCACTTTCTCTCCTCCACCTCAGCCAAGCAGCTAACTGGCTCCGAGGACTCTGCATTCTGTCCTGTGGTGCCTCTCCTCCTGAAAGCAGGTTAATGCTTCAGGACCTGGTTTCTGAGCCAAAGAGATGTTTCTCCCCTATGTGGAAGGTTTTATTTCATATCTACTGGAGCTCCCAAACCATCCAGGCTTTGGTATCAAGTCTTCCAAAGTTGTATTTTCAGTCAGAGTTGAGTGGATTAGTTGCTTGGGGCAATTTGCTAGGGAACATTTCCAAAAGTAGTTGCAAAATCCAAAGAGAAGGATGAAAAGGGAGACATTTCATTGCACACATTAAAAAAAGACAGTTTAAAAAAAATAAACGGTATCTGACATATGCTAGGCACTGTGCTTGAATTCAGTCATCATTTATTATTTAGTGTCTCTCTCTTTTTTTTTTTTTTTTTTTCCTTTGGTAGTGGTGGTACTGGAGATTGAACCCAGGGGTATTCTACCTCTGAGCTACACCCTCAGCCCTATATTTTATTCTTTATTTTAAAACATGGTCTCACTAAGTTGCAGAGGGCCTTACTAAGTAACTGAGGCTGGACACAAACCTGCAATCCTCCAGTCTCAGCATCCCAAGTACTGGAATTACAAGCATACGCCACCATGCCCGGCTAGTGTCTACTTTTTTTGTGGTACTGGGGACCGAACACAGGGGCAGTCCACCACTGAGCTACACTTGCTGCCCGTTTTACTTTTTGGTTTGAAACCAGGTCTCGAGTCTCGCTAAGTTGCTGAGGCTGTCCTCGAACCTGCCATCTTCCTGCCTCAGCCTCCCATGTACTGGGATTACATATGTGTGCCACCACCCCCAGCTTTACTTAAGCTCTTTATATACCTTCCATCTGCTTTACTGTCAACAAGATATTCATTACCGTGATTTGTCACTTGCAGAAGAAAGACTGATGCCCAGAGTCACTAATTAGTAAGTGATGAGATGGACCAGTGTTTGAAGCTGGCTAATGCAGCTCTAACACCTCTCCTTTTTCTCCGTCATTGAGTAGCGAAAATTTCCCCAACCAAATACATCCCATATTTCTGAGCATCTTAGGAAACAGTCTCTTGAGTTACAAGTGAAAGACCAAGCAGCTCTTCCTTCTGCATAATATACTTTAAAAACTTAAGTAGTATGACTGTTCTTTCTGCCTTTCTGTGACGATGGGAAAGTTGTGCATCTGAGCTACCAATACCGTAACCACCAGCCTCAGGTGTCCATGAATATAAGGGTTACTGCCTAAGTACTCAGTATGGGCCTGTCGCCATGTCTGTCAAAAGACAGCCAGGTACATTGAGAAGTAAAAACCCAATTTCAGAATTCCTTTAGTTTGTGTTTGTTTGTTTGTTTTTGTGTGTAAGCATGTTCAACTCTTTTAGAAGCATACTATACATGGTAGACTTATCGAGTCAATCGAAAAAGCCATTAGAAATAGGCTCGTTTTAGCTGGGCATGGTAGTACATGTTTGTAATCCCAATACTTGGGAGGCTGAGACAGGAGGATCGTAGGTTCAACTCTAGCCGTAGCAACTTGGTGAGACCCTGTTTCAAAGTAAAAAATAAAAAGGGTAGTGGGGAGGCTGAAACAGGAGGATCGCAAGTTTGTGGTCAGCCTCAGCAACTTGGTGAGGCCCTCAGCAACTTAGTAAGACCCTCTTTCAAAATAAAAAATAAAATAGGGCTGGTGTATAGCCAGAGGAAGAATGCCCCTGGATTCAATCTCCAGTACCATAAATAAATAAACAAACAATAAAAATGGCTGTGGATATACTCCAGTGGTAGAATGCCCCAGTACCACAAAAAATTTAAAATAAAGTGCACTTTCTTTAATCAATATTCCATATTTTAATTTTAAAATTTCCCATGTGAAAATAAGGTAATATATCTTGAGATATTTTCAACTTATTTGATTCTAGAATATTTTCTTACTATATTTGTAATTTATTATTGTTAGTAATAGGAAGACTCATTCATTTGTATATATTAATTCTATATTTGGATATCTTAGTAAACTCGTAAGTTAGAATTTTTTTCAGTTGATTCTTATGGATTTTTAAGTAGATAATCACATAATTTGCAAACAATAGTTTTCTAAATATTTATCTGCAATATTTATTTTGTGTGTGTGTATGTGGTACTGGAGATTGAGCCCAGGGGCGTTCTATCTCTGAGCTACACGCCCCCCCCCCCATTTCATTTTTTATTTTGAAACAGGATCTTGCCATGTTGCTGAGGGTTTTGCTAAGTTGCTGAGGCTGACTTCAAACCTGCAATCATCCTGTGTCAGCCTCCCAAGTTCTGGGATTATAGGAATGCACCACCACAGCAGGCTACAATGTTTATACTTATTTTATTTTTCTCGCCTTGTTGCATTGGACAGTACCTTCGGTATGATGTCCAACAGCAGCAGTGTTATCAGGCATCTTTTTCTTGCTCTTAACTTCAGTGGAATGATCTGTGTCAATCTAATGATTTCTGTAGGCTTCCTGTTGCTATAGCCTTTATCAAATGCCTTCAATTCCTCAGTTACTAAGAGTTTTGCTAGTGTTGATGTTGAATTTTATCAAGTGTTTTTTAAAAACCTATCAAGATGATGATATCATCTTTCTCCATGAATCAGTAATGTGGTGAATAATAACTTATATTAATTTTGGCCCATCCTTGCAATTTTAGTATGAGTCCTGATCATGTATCATGTTTCACTCTTCTCTCTCTCTCTCTCTCTCTCTCTCTCTCTCTCTCTCTCTAACAGTACTGCAGATTGAACCCAGGGGCAGTCTGCCTGTAGCTACACTCCCAGCCCTATTTTATTTTTTTATTTTGAAACAGGGTCTCACTAAGTTTCTGAGGCTAGCCTCGAACCTGAGATCCTCCTGTCTCAGCTTCCCAAGTACTGGGTTTACAAGCGTGTACCACCACACCCGGCTATGTGTCACCCTTTCAATACACATTTGGCATACCCTGAGAAATGAGATAAGTCCAGTGTGACTGGAGCTATTTCATCAAGAGAGACATGGGCAAAAGATAAGATCAGAAAGGCAGGTAGGGGCAGGCATTATGGCCTCTGTTAAGAAATTTGGAGTTTTGTTCTAAAAGCAACAGAAAGCCATTGATAGGATTTTCTCAAAGGGACAAAAGAGATGATTTGATCTAAGTTTTCAAAATATAACTCTAATGTGTGGAGATGGGCTGGGGGAGGGGGAGAGGGTATGTGTGGAAGTGACCAGCTAAAAGGCAATTGCTATCCAGCCTAGAACGCTGGCAGTGAAGAATTTAGTGGCAGAAAACTGTGAAAGTAAGGACTCAAGGATGACTTGGTGGGATTCACCTATAAATCCATCTATGCCTAATAGAGGAAGGAGACAGTAGAGCTTTCATTAGAACCTTTATTAAAACTCCTTGATTGTGAGCTGGGTGTCGTGGCGCACTCTTATACTTGGGAGGCTGAGACCGGAGGATCCAGGTTTGCAGCCAGCCTCAACTACTTAGTGAGGCCTCCCGAAACAGTGAGACCCTGTTTCAAAATAAAGAATAAAAAATAGGACTGGTGTTGTAGCTCGGAGGTAGAGTGTCCCTGGGTTCAATCTCCAATACCACAAAAAAAAAACAACAACAAAAGTCTCCTTTATCCTGTAATTTATACTTATCTGGGTGTTTAGTGGTTTTTAAAGCTAAATCACTCGTGTGGGCAATATTTAAAACAAAACTTCCATTTTAGCTTTTGGCACCATTGTGATTCGTTTTTTTAACCATCCTCCTTTTTACTGTCTCAACTCTGTGGTGACATTTCTCAGTTCGGCCATGACTTACCAAACACTTACAATGAATTGTAGTTTCTTTAATGACTCTTTGGTTTACAGGGGACACCCAGATGACTCCACACTCCACATTTTTCCAAAGTCTCTAGAAAAAAAATGACTTTGGTTTCAAGACCCAATTATTTCATCTTTAGGAATTGTTTTACCACCACATAAAATACAGGGTTAAAAGCCCACTATAACTTTCATCTCATTGGTCCCTACAGTTGAAGATACTCAAAATTCCACCTGAAAAAGTAACAAACTAGAGCCGGGCATGGTGCACACTTGTAATTCCCAGTATTTAGGAGGCTGAAACCTGAAGATCCAAGATCGCGGCCAGCCTCAGCTACTTAGTGAGGCCCTCCGCAACTTAATGAAACCCTGTTTCAAAATAAAGAATAAAAAATAGGACTGGGGTGTAGCTCGGAAGTAGAATGTCCCTGGGTTCAATCTCCAGTGCCACAAAAAAAAAAAAAAAGTAACAGACTAGCCAGGCATGGTGGTACATGCCTGTAATCCAAGTACTTGGGAGGCTGGAACAGGAGGATTGTAGGTTTGAGATCAGTCTCAGCAACCTACTGAGACCCTGTTTCAAAAACAAAAAAACAAACAAAGAGGGTTGAGGGTATAGCTTGGAGGTAGAATCCCCCTGGGATCAATCCTCAGTACCACCACCACAAAAAAAAAAGTAACAAACTTCAAGGACTGAGCAGTTATTGGAGACAAAGCAAGAAAACCCAAAAGAGTGTGTGTGTGTGTGTGTGTGTGTGTGTGTGTGTGTGTCCATATGAGGATGTGCTAGAATACCAAAGAACAGCAGTCATGCATTCAAGTGTTTAAGATTTCCATCCTGCTTCTAGACTTCAAAACAAGTCTCTGTCCTGGACTTAAGATATATAATGAGATGGCTCCCCATGTGCATAACTCACAGTCATAGAGCAATTGGTGCCTCTGAAAGCCCTTTTACATACATCATCTCATTTGGTCATTACGAAAAAAACTGTATGAAGTCGGGTATAGTGGTGCACTCTTGTCATCCCAGTACTTGGGAGGCTGAGACAGGAGGATCAAGGTTCTAGGGCAGCCTCAGCTACTTAGTGAGGCCTTCTGCAACTTAGTGAGACCCTGTTTCAAAATAAAGAATAAAAAATAGAGCTCAGAGGTAGAATGTCCCTGGGTACCATCCCCAGTTCTGCAAAATAATAATAATAATAATAATAATAATAATAAAGAATTAAAAAATAGGACTGAGGGTGTAGCTCAGAAGTAGAATGTCCCTGGGTTCCATCCCCAGTACTGAAAAAAAAAAAAAACTGTATGAAGCAGTTGAAATTATTCCAACTTGTCAAAGCAAAAACTGAGGTCACAGAAACCAGTGAACCCTGGACCTCATCCCAGATCCCTTAGCCCAGATCTCAACTCTCTTTTCTAACTACATTATGAATAGTTATTACTAAGTTTAAGATCTATAGTTGCTTTTAAACATACTTTAGCCGAACTGTGTATTCAGTTGATCCCTAACTTCAAACTATTTAGATCCCTACCTCCAAACAATGCAATACTTTATTCAACCAAAACCAAAAAAAAAATTAGCATTTGCTGTGTACCTACTCTGAGCCTTGCTCTGAGCTCTAGCAATAAGGAGATAGCAATGACTGGAACACACTCATGGTCCTACTTTCATTGTGAATCAGGTCTAGTGAACTCTGTCAAGCACTAAATTAAGTATAAAGCACAACGAACGGGTTATATCGTGTCTGCTAACCTAGAATTGGATTCTAGATCTTTATCAAAGGCTACGAAGTCTGTGAAAGGGACATTTTGTGTATGGAACATGCCACACTCTAGAATTTCGAGAATGCCTTGTATTCGGGGGCACATGCTAACCCACGGGGCAGTGTGGGTGGAGGGGTACAGAAGAGCCTGGAGAGGCAGCTCTACCTTTGCCGACACAGAGGGAATGGTGTGAGTGTTAACACAGATTCTTCTGCGGGTTGCTGCAGAGAGAAGCAAGCCCAGCCCCTGTCCATTTCTTGCCGGCACAGAGAGTGCCGCTATGACCAGGGGCTGCAACCTTGACATTGCTGTTCTCACTCTGTAGATAGAGCGCCAGAAGGAATCCATAATCAGTATACAGGCCCAACTGGAAAAGGCCATACAGAAAGAGAAGCAGTGCCTCCAGAACATGGTCAGTAAAGAAGTCCATGAGGAATTATCCCGGAAGTCAGCCGCCTGCCAAGATGATCTGACACAAACCCTGGAGAAGGTGAGGCCACACCCTCTCGCTTTTGGGGAAGTTTCCAGACCAAGAAATGTCCAGGCACCAGCGTGGTGGCACACACCTGTAATCCCAGGGTTTGGGAAGCTGAGACAGGAGGATAGCAGTTCGAAGTCAGCCTTGGCAACTTAGCAAGACCCTGTTTCAAAATTTAAAAAAAAAAAAAAAAAGGTAGGGCTAGGTGTGTGGCCCTACCTGAGGTAGAATGCCCTTGGGTTTGATCTACAGGACCCCAAAGAAAAAAAAGAAAAGTCGGGCTGATGTAAGAGGTGCAGGAGCCAGTTTCCTGCATGATGGGCTAGCTATCCTCAGGGTGTCTCAACCTTTTGTCTGCATTTGGGTGTCTGTCCAAAGAAAGCCTGCTTCCTCTAAATGAGGCTTCTTTTTTTTTTTTTTTTTTTTTTTCCAGAAGGGGCAGGACAAAGATGGAGGCCAAATCTAACCATCTATTTATGAGGGATTCACGGGCCAGATTTTCCCAAAGCTGGGATTGTCAGGGAGATTTGTGCCCATCCCTGTACGGATCATGCCTGTGGATCAATTCATGGGACCAGAAAGAGAATGGGGGGGAGAGAATAGGGGACTGAGAATGGGGCAGCAGAAACTAACCGCTGTCACCAAACACACACACACACACACACACACACACACACACACACACACACGCCCCTCTCTGGGACACTAGGTAAAGTGGCTGTGACCTGTGCGTGTCACCCTGGGAGAGGACCGGGGGGGACCAGAATCAGAATGCTTTTCCACTCGGGACTCAGCGGAGAGGGCCTGAGGGTTCTGATGGCCACTCTCGTCCCCTTTTGTCTTTCCCGGAAGCTCAATCACGCGACCTCGGAGACAAAGAGCCTGCAGCGAGCCTTGGCACAGTCCCAAGAGAGGAAATGTCAGCTGGAAGAGGAAATCCTTGCTTACGAGGAGAGGATGAAAAAGCTCAATGTGGAATTAAAAAAACTGCAGGGCTTCCACCAGCAGAGCGAGCTAGAGGTGAGGAGAAACCAGGGGCCCGGCCGCCTGCCTGTTCTGAGTCCACAAGGTCGCCTTTTGCATTCAGAATTATTTCGCGCTAAACCCTATACCCTTTGGCTAATGGGTTCCCTCTACTTTCTTGGCTCCTGGAACTTCAAACTCGGGCGGCAAAGCTCAGAGCAGGGGCGCCCTCTGCTGGCCACTGGAAATGAAATACCTTGACAAGTCTTCCCTTTCTGCCTTGCCAGCTGGGTCATGGGTGGGGGGGTCCCCCTCCTCACTCTGTGCTCCTGAGCAGGTGCAGGCCTTCGACAAGAAGCTAGAGGAGATGAGCTGCCAGGTGCTGCAATGGCAGAAGCAGCACCAGAATGACCTCAAGATGTTGGCGGCTAAAGAGACACAGCTCAGGGAGTTCCAGGAGGAAATGACCACCCTGAAGGAGAACCTCCTGGCAGATGAGAAGGAGGTGGGCACTCCCCAGCTGCTGTTGCTCCCTCTCAGTCCTCCCACCCAGACAGCGCTTAATGGGGTGGAGGTGTTGGGAGATAGAAGAGGACCCCTGCCCCATTTAGCATGAAGCAGGGTTGGGTACTCCCGGCCCACTGCAGCTGGCTCAACCCACCTGTATCCTTATGGCTTTGCTGATGGATAGTGACAGAACAAAGGCCCAGCTCTAGACCACCAGTACATCCGACACCCCTGGCGTGGACAACCCACTGGGTGGTCCCCTCTGGAGTACACCCTAGACAGGTCCAGCAGCCCCAGACCCTCCAGTGGAACTAAGTGACCTCCTGAATGTGCCCACTACTCCCCTCCCTGAGCAGTGAAACTCATGGCAGAAGGCTCTGAGGACATCCTGGGGTAGCCCCAGAGCCTTTGATCAGATTAGAAAGAAGCCATCTCAGGCCATCATGGTGGTGCAAACTTGTAAACTCAGTTGTTGGGAAGCTAAGACAGGAGAATCTCAGGTTCACAGACAGCCTCGGGTACTTAGTGAGGCCCTCCGCAACTTAGCGAGACCCTGTTTCAAAATAAAAAATAAAATAGGGCTGGGGGTGTGTCTCAGAGGTAGAATGCCTCTGGTTTCAAGACCCAATATCAAAAAGAGAAAGAGAAGCCAGGCATGGTAGCTCATGCTTGTAATCCCAGTATTTGGGATACTGAGACAGGAGGATCACAGATTCAAGGCCAGCCTCAGCTGCTTAGTGAGGCCCTCTGCAACTTAGTAAGACCCTGTTTCAAAATAAAGAATAAAAAATAGGGCTGGGGCTGTAGCTCGGAGGTAGAATGAGAGAGAGAGAGAAAGAAAAAAGAGAGAAAAAGGGGGGGGGAGGGGAAGGGGAAGGAAGGAAGGCCATCTCTTCTTCCAGCTATTTTTCTTCCTTCTGTTAAAAATATCTTAGCATATTGCCTTTCTAGAACAAGTCATTTCCGTGCCTTTGGCCTGAAAGCCATTATTTTAATATGAATCGACTGTGTCTCTGCTATCAATGAGTGCCAGAGGTGTCACCTCCATGCGGGTGGAGGTCCCAGTGTGGACCAAAGAGTTGAATTTTGTTTTCTCCCCTCCCCCACCCACCCCAGAAGAGGCCCGATGGGGGGAGGGGTGCTTCTCCCACCCCCTGACTGTCTCATTCTCTTCTTGTATGGAAGCCCTGCTGCCTGCCCCTGCGGTCTGTGCCCAAGGACACCTGCAGGCTCCACCGAGACAATGATCAGATAATGTGCAACATGGAGCACTGGGCAAAGGAGCAGAAGTAAGTGAGCGCAAGCGAGACAAGTCCCAGGGCCTGTGCGGGGTGCCAGGAAACGGCCACACACATGCCCTGCCCTCTGGGGAAACTGATCCCATCTCAGCCCACACCCAGGGGGCTGGAAGAAGACAGAGGGGGCCCAACTCTCTTACAGCAGGTCAGGGAGTCCTGCTGACTGGGGAACAGAGTTGAGCTTGATAGGATGCTTTGCCAGGCTCAAATTTCCTCTTCCCAACCCATGCGATCCAGTTGCACCTGGATCCCTCAGACTCAGTCCCTCAAACTCACCTGGGGATCACGGTGATTTTATGCAGCTCTTGAGTGCTCCTAGTTGCCAGGTGCTAGGAAGGCTCTGGGTCAAGGTGGTGCCAGGGGGTCTAGGATCCAGCCAGCCGCGCCCTTGCTCATGGGACCCTGGGAATTTTATTACAGGATCGCCAACGAGAAACTAGGAAACAAGCTCCGAGAACAGGTCAAATACATCGCCAAGCTGACTGGTGAAAAGGAGTAAGTGACCCCACCCTGCCCATGGCTTCCTGGGACCTAACAGGGAGGCTCAGCAAGGAGCAGGGCTACTTTATCATTTGATAGGCGGATCAGACCCCAGGAAAGGCCTGGAGCTTTGGAAGAACACTTGAGTCCTGAATCTGCATCTGAGACACTGGTAGAATCACTAGACCTCTTTGGGCCTTGATTCCCTCACCGGAAAGCACATGGCCTTAGCCAGGGCCGGGCTGAGCTGCTGTAGCATCACTCCTCCAATGGAGGAGCCACTCTCCGTGGAATAGGCTGAGTTCACAGCTCAGGCTGGGAGTGCCTCTGGTCCACCTGGCCAGCGGGTAGCTGGCTTCCCTGGACTTGGGGGTGCCAGCCTCCCCTCTGATCTCGCTTCACCTGCTTGTTCAAGGCTTACACCTGCTGAGCACAAGGTATGGAAAGGAGTCTGGGATGCTTGAGAATAGAGAGGAAGGAATGAAGGTCCAAAACTGATGTTTGGGAGGCAGTGATGTAAGAGGCAATGGCAAGCCCTGGACAGTGCTCCCCAATCTTTTGTCGGAATGCCGGGAGGGCCCGGGATGGGCTTGCTTTTGACAAGGTGGACCAGGCGGCAGCTACCCCAATCCCTCCCCTGCGGGTGGAAGGCACAGGCGTCACAGCACACCTGGAACACACGCATGGCTCCCAGATGCATAGCTCTGTCCTGGACTGTGATCTGAGGCGGGGGTGAGTTGAAAGGGAAGAATAGGGAAAACGGCAGTATGGAGTTCAGGGTACCAGGAGGCCAGGGTTGGACGGACTGTAGGGAAGATGGAAGGCAGCCGGGATGCTGGTGCTGGTGACAGGTCATCGAAGGGAGTGACGGTGAGTGAGCCAGTGAGGACAGTGCAGGACCCACCTCCCGCCCAGGGAGTGAAGGGCACAGGCAGGGGAAGAGGTGTCTCAAGACTGGTCAGTGAACAGAGGGTGAGGGTGCGCCCGGTCAGGGATTAATGCTTTGATCTGGTCTAGAAAGGACCCTTTCCCCCCCCCCCCCCCGGTACTGGGGATTGAACCCAGAGGCATTCTACCTCCGAGCTACATCCCTAGTCTTATTTTTTATTCTTTATTTTTGAGACAGGGTCTCACTAAGTTGCAGAGAGCCTCACTGAGTAGCTGAGGCTGGCCTCAAACTCAGATCCTCTGGTCTCAGCCTCCCAAGTACTGGGATTACAAGCGTGTGACACCACACCCGGTGACTGACATTTTTCATTGGATGACAAAACTATTTTCTGAAGGGATTTAACTAGAGAAAACTTTCAAAATCTGATAAGGAATAGATACTTCAGACTTGTTCTTAGATCATGCCAAGTTCCAGGAAGTTCTCCTTCACAAAAAAAAAAAAAAAATGTTCATTTTGTTTTATTTTGTTTTGTTTTTCGGTACTGGGGATGGAAACCAGGGGCATTACACCTCTGAGCTACACCCCAGTCCTTTTTATTTATTTATTTATTTTGCGGTACTGTGGATTGAACCCAGGGGCATTCTACCTCTGAGCAACACGCCTAGTCCTATTTTTTATTCTTTTTCTTTTTTCGTTACTGGGGATTGAACACAGGGGCATTCTACCTCCAAGCCACACCCTCAGCCCTATTTTTTATTCTTTCTTTTGAAACAGGGTCTCACTAAGTTGCGAAAAGCCTCACTAAGTAGCTGAGGCTAGCTGTGAACCCAGATCCTCCTGTCTCATCTGCCACCACCCCCGGCTCTTTTTTATTTTTTGAAACAAGGTCTCACTAAGTTGCAGAGGGCCTTGCTAAATTGCTGAGGCCAGTCTTGAACCTGCAATTCTCCTATTTCAGCCTCTCAGGTACTGAGATGTGCTCCACCATGCCCGGCTCATTCTTGAGTTTGCTTGATCTTTTTTGAAGAAATAATAATAATAGCTCAGCTAGTATTTATTGTTAAGCATGTGTGAGGCACTGTTCTAAGTGCTTTATATGTGCTACTTAGTTAATCTTCCTAAGACCTCATAAGTTCCGCATTCAGATGCTCTCCAACCTAAGAAGGGACATGTCTGGATAAACCCATCACTAGTTGGAAACATCAAGTTAAAATGCACTTAATACGCCTAACCTACCAAGCATCACAGCTTAGCAGTGCAGTGCCTATAGAGTAGTGGTTGTTTCCCTCATGGCTGTGGGGCTGACTGGCAGCTGTGGCTCACTGGCCCTGCCCAGCATCCTGAGAGAGGACTGGATCACACATTGCCAGCCCTGGAAAAGATCCAAAATCAAAGTCTAGCTTCCACTGGATGTATATCGTTCTCATACCATTGTAAAGTCACACACACATATGCACACATACACACAAAAAAGAAAGAAAGAAAGACAAAATGTAAGGGAACCATCACAAGTCAAGGACTTTCCTAGGTCTAGATGCCATTTATAGATGGGGAACTGAGGGACACATTAACTTGCCCCTGGTCTCACAGCTAGTGCATGGCAGAGCCAGAATTCCAACGCTGGAAGTTCTGTTTCAGAGCCCACTATCATCCCCTGCTCTCTGCAGAAGTTTGAGGAATACAGCTGTTGATAGTAGCTGCCACTTACTGAGCCGTGGAAAATGTGCTAAATTACTGTCCCCTTCACCTACATCCCAGCCTCCACCTCCTCATCTGCGAAATGGGAATAAGTAACTCACCCAGCTTCTCCAGAGAGTCAGGACACCCCCCCCCGTGCTCCCTACTCTTCAATAAAGGAAGCTGGGGAGAACTTGGGTTCCAGCATTGTACTGTGTTCCAGTGTTTCCCAGGCAGGGCCGTGAGAACCCCAGGACACACAATTGTTTACAAGCCTGGCGTGGTGGCGCACACCTGCAATCCCAGTACTTGGGAGGCAGAGACAGGAGGCCAGTCTGAGCAACTTAGCAAGGACCTCAGCAACTCAGTGAAACCCTGTTTCAAAATTTAAAAAATAAGCCAGGCGTGGTGGCGCACGCTTGTAATCCCAGTACTTGGGAGACTGAGACAGGAGGATCGCAGGTTCATGTCCAGCCTCAGCTACTTAGTGAGGCCCTCCACAATTTAGTGAGACCCCATTTCAAAGTAAAAAATAAAAAATCAGGCCGAGGGTGTAGCTCGGAGGTAGAAGGCCCCTGGGTTCAATCCCCAGCACCACAATAAATAAATAAATAAATAAATAAATAAATAAATAAATAAATAAATAAATAAATAAAATAGGGCTGGGAGTGTAGCTCAGAGGTAGAATGCCCCTGGGTTCAATCTCCAATAACACACACACACATACACACACACACACACACACAACATATAATAATAATAACAATAACAATAATAATAATAGTAATAATTGTTTACAATAGTCTTCTGACTTTTCAAATTTCTTCATTTATCAAATTGTATCCTTCCATGATCCCCAAGGGACAGGTCATGGTTGATTTTCCCCACCTAACAACTAAAACGACAGGCCCAGAACTAACAGAGTGAGTCAGGAGTGCTGGTTCCGGGTCCTCCCCAGCCGCAGGCCTGGCTTTCCTCCACAGGACACACCCACAGGCCCCCATGTCCACAGCATCCAAGAACCCAACTCTGGGAGGAACCCGGCCTCCGAGCCTTCTTCCCCATGACACTTTGACCAGTTCTCTGCAGCAGGGAACCCGGCAGCTCAACACCCACCTGTGCTCCCTCTCCCCCCACAGCCACCTCCACAATGTAATGGTCCATCTGCAGCAGGAAAACAAGAAGCTGAAGAACGAGATAGAAGAGAAGAAGATAAAAGCCGGAGGCACAAAGCTGTGTGCCAAAGCCCTAGGCCCCGGCAAAGGGGAGCCCCCGCAGAGGGGGGGCAAAGTGAGCGGCATGCTGACGTGGAAGGAGACGCCCCACGACCTGACTCACAGGATGGACATCGCCAAGTTCATAGGGCTGCCCCACTGCTCGGGTACGTCTTCTGCTGCCCTTCGGTCTTCTTCCGCAGTCCCGGGTGCCCAATCAACACCGCTGTGATACTGTTTCAAAGCGCACCGGATAGGGAGTTCACACAGGGAGAAGAACACAGGTCACTCACGACCTTGAGTCGTCGATTGCTTGGCTACGCGGACCAGCAATCGTTCTTTCCACATCTGTACAGGGAGGAAGCAAATTCAGACAGCACGCACATCGGTAATCCCAGGACTTGGGAGGCTGAGACGGGAGGATCGCAGGTTGGAGGACAGCCTCAGCAAGTAGTGAGAGTCTCATCAACCTAGAGAGGCCCTGTTTCAAAATAAAAACAAAATAGAGCGGGGGGTGCAGCGCAGAGATAGAACTGTGCCCCTGGGTTCAATCCCCAGTAACACACACACACACACACACACACACACACACACACACACACATTCTGATCTAAGAATTTTGATTATATTCAAGTATATATCTTAGACCTGTCCCCCTCCCCACCCACCGGAGCTTGAAGAAAAGGAGAACAAGCATCTTCCTCTGGTGGTGTGACGGGAAACCCCACCAGAGCACCCCAGCCCCCCACTCAGCCCTGGCCCACGGCTACTTTTCCTGCCACCTCTAAACCCCATGTCACCCCAGAGGGAAGACGTCCCCCTGCGACAGATCCGCCTGGCCATGGAGCCAGTCCTTGAGGGATGGCCTCATTAACTTCTCCCCTCCCCATTCCCTCAGGTTCCTCGTATTGCTAGAATCAGCACCCAGCCCTGGGCACCGTTTCCACGCACAATTTCAGAGGACAGTGAGTTCCCATCCCTCTCTCCTGATCCTGATCAGCTCTTACAGGAATATACCAAGGTTTGCGCCTATTTTGCAAGATGCTAATGTTTTAATTAGTCTCGTCCACTTCCTGCAGTGGAGTGAACCTTGGAACCACGCTTCCACCTCCAAGTCCGAACTCTGAAATAAAGACATGAGCACAGCCATCCCGGTGAGCGCTTGGTGTCTCGCAGACATCTCTGCCCCTCGAGCCACAGCAACACGTTCAGCCCTGTTTTCTAAAAGATATTGGTCTCTTGCACTTCTGTAAGGGAGGTTTAATTCCCAAAGCACTCTTCTGGATTGCCTGGATTCGTTTTTTGGGTTTTGTTTTTGTTTGTTTGTTTTTGCAGTACTGGGGATGGAACCTGGGGGCATTCTACCTCCAAGCTACAGCCTCAGACCTGTTTTTTTTTTTTTTTATTCTTTATTTTGAAACAGGGTCTCACTAAGTTGCAGAGGGCCTCACTAAACAGCTGAGGTTGGCCGAGAACCCAGATCCTCCAGTCTCAGCCTCCCAAATGCTGGGATTACAAGCGTGTGCCACCACACCTGC
>PVLC010033815.1:5395-17368 GCA_004027655.1 Graphiurus murinus | reverse complement strand
CTCGGTTTCAAAATAAAGAATAAAAAATAGGGCTGAGGGTGTAGCTCGGAGGTAGAATGCCCCTGAGTTCAATCCCTAGTACCGCAAAAAAAAAAAAAATAGAGATCTGGGCATGGTGGTCCACGCTTGTAATCCCAGCATTTGGGAGGCTGAGACTGGAGGATCCGGGTTCGCGGCCAGCCTCAGCTACCTAGTGAGGCACTCCGCAACTTAGTGAGACCCTGTTTCAAAATAAAGAATAAAAAAAAATAGGGCTGGGGGTATAGCTCAGAGGTAGAATGGCCCTGAGTTCAATCCCCAGTACTGCAAAAAAAAAAAAAAAAAAAAGGCACATAGGAAAAAAGCCTCAAAATTGAAGAATGTAGGTCTACTATGAAAGAAAGGAATCCCTCTCTTCTGATTAAGATAAAGGAAAATATTTCATTGGTCCCAGGTGTGCATGTCTGTCTACTGAAATATTTCTAGTCATTGTTCTTTTGTTAACAATCCAGGTTGTGAAAAATTAAACCTATTTATTTTTAAAAATTCCTCAGATAATTCTTTCACCTCCTTGGCATTCTTAGCTGTCAACGAATTGCTAGTCTATGAAAGAATTCATTTTTCTATAAAAAGGTTTTTTGTCTATTTTTAGGTGACATCCTCACAAAGACCTTTGAATTTTTAGTGAGTTTTAGTCATTTTTACTACTATGAAAATATATATAAAAAATACCCTTTGTATAAGGTTTCAAGTCTAAGAATATAACATAAAAACATAAGAGTGAGCAATAATTGGCTTAAGAGTGACCCTCAGATACTCTCAAAATGGAAAGTTGAATCATTTTCTTAATTGACAAAGAAGAAAGAGATTTAGTTCATTTTCATCCTCAAGCTCTCCTTCTTCAACAGTCCCACTCATAACACATATGCATATAAAGCAGAGGGGGAAGATTCATTTAATGTAGGGACTTAAAACATATAGCAGCTGCTTTAGGACCTGCAAGCTCTCTACCTTTCTCAATAATACTGGGAGCATTCACAGGTTTGAGGACAAATAACTTCTAAGTACATTCTAAATATAGTATGTTTTACACCCTGACAGGTGATGACTAGAGAGAATAGCCAAAACCACTGCATAGCTTTTGCTTCCAATAATCAAGTATTCAACATTTGAGTAACAACTAGGATAACAAACAAGACAACTCTCTGAACAGATCAAGCATCAATTAAAGATTGCTGCTATACAAAATTGGAAATTCAAACATGTATATTCTCAAAACTACATCTCCTATCTAGGTCACCTTTCATAAAAAAATGATGATGACAACAATGATTATGATGATGGTGATGAAGATAATGCTAACAATAACAAAAATAGTGACCAATTACTGAGGGCCCATGAGATGACTAATTTTATGTGTTAACTTGATTGTGCCATGGAGTTCTCATATTAAACGTGTGTCTGAGTTAGTGTTTCTGGATGAAATCAGCATTCAAATAGGAGATTTTAGAAAAGCAAATGACTCTCCCAAGTGGGAGTGGGCATCTTCACATTTGCCAAAGATATGAATAAAACAAAAGTTAGAAGGTGGATTCTGCTCCCATTTTTGGCCTCACTCTTGGATTAGAACATCTTATCTTTATGCTAGGTTAGCATTTACACCATCAGCCTTCCTTGTTAACGGGCCTCTGGACAGAGGCAGGAATTATAGTGCAGTCTTTTTTGGATCTCCAGCTCATAGGCAACAGATTGTGGGACTTCTCAGCCTCCATAATCATGTGAGCCAATTCTTCATAGTAAAATTACTGTCTTATAACCTGGTGGTTCTATTCCTCTGGCAAATCTTAACTAGTATAACCTCATATGTTTCAGAGAGTGTACTAGGTACTTCATACACACCTTGCATTCACTCTAATTTAAGAAGTTTAACACTCAGAACATCACTGAGACTCAGAAACACAATGAGACCTTCTTGTCATTACACAAACCAGGACTCCAGCTTTGGTCTGGGGGAATCCTGAATCCCCAGTGCTTATAACCACAAAACTTCTGAGTCACATTTGGTTTTTTAAAAATTTCTATATAACAATATGGGGGGAAATCCATAGTTTTTTATGTTTGTTTGCTCATACACATGAAATGGTATCATATTCATTTTGTAGGTAAAGGAACCAAAGCTCAGAAAGATTAAATAACCAGCCTGATACCACTAACCTATTGACCTAAACAGTGGTGAAGCTGAGGTGTCTAGATTTGTCTGTCTCCAACATCTACATTTTTACTGGCTGATCTCTTTTTTAAAAGTAAAGCAAACCGTTTTACCTCTCCTCACCTCTTCTCCCTTCCTCTATCCTGTCCTCCCCTCCTTTATCCTCCCTTCTCTTTCTCTCTCTCATCTATTATCTTACCAAAGCAGAGATTCAAGCTATACCGACAAAAGGATTAGTCATGAAACAGTCAATGATCCAACATTTTCAGACATTCTAGCACCAAAAGATCAAGATGTATATTCCACAAGAATTTTCATATCACATGGGACCTCCAGAAAGGCCATCCCAAGAAGATACGTGGAGGCAAAGGGTATACCAATGAAGCCCATAAACAATAACAGAAGAAGGTGGAGTAGTTTTCCTATCCTCAATGCTGAGTAGCTGCTAAATGACCAAAGCCATACATGTTCTTCCATGAAAAAAATGGTCCCAAATAATTAGAGGAGCATCAGTTACCTGGATTGGAAACAAGATGATCAGAGGAGGAACTTAGGGGAAATCACATCATGAGGCCTGATTTTAGGGGGCCAAGTCAGGTGGCAGAAGAGCCAGTTACTAGACTATTTTGTCATCCAGATGACAAAGGATGGTGGTTTTTCGATTGTGAGATGGGAACAGATCTGAGAGATACTAAAAGAGAATTCAGTAAAATGGTTAACTGTAAACTTAATGTGCCCAAATCAATAGGTTTTCCATATATAAATAATAACCATTTAGATCATATAATGGAAGAAATATCTCTATTGTTTTACCAACATAAAAGATAAAAACCCAAAGGATAACCTTTAATAAATCCTTGGAATTATCATTTTGAGTGATCTTGTAGAAGTATATAAAACTATAAAGAGGATAAAAGAATACTTGATTTAATAAAAAATATACCTTGCTTTTAGATAGACTCAAAAGTGTAAGGATATTAATTCTCCATGTACTAATCTACAAATTTAATGTAATCCTAATTAAAATTATATTAGGAATCTCTTTTGAGAAATTTGTGTCTAAAAAGTTATCTGGAAGAAGCCAGGCATGGTGGTGCACGCTTGTAATCCCAGTACTTGGGAGGCTGAGACGGGAGAATCTGGGTTCACTGCCAGCCTCAGCTACCTAGTGAGGCCCTCTGCAACTTAGTGAGACCCTGTTTCAAAATAAAGAATAAAAAACAGGGCTGGGGGTATAGCTCAGAGGTAGAATGCCCCTGGGTTCAATCCCCAGTACTTCAAAAAAATTATCTGGAAGAAAAAAGGATGTAAAACAATGTAGTGCAGTGATTAAAATCATGTGCTTTTGAGTCATAAAGACTAACTTTGAAGCCATGCGTGGTGGCGCACGCTTATAATCCCAGCATTCGGGAGGCTGAGACCGGAGGATCCGGGTTCGCGGCCAGCCTCAGCTACTTGGTGAGGCACTCCACAACTTAGTGAGACTCTGTTTCAAAATAAAGAATACAAAATAGGGTTGGGGGTATAGCTCAGAGGTAGAATGCCCCTGAGTTCAACCCCCCGTACCACAAAAAAAAAAAAAAGAACTGCCAAGACCCTCTTGTCAATTGCCAAAGGATCTCCCCTCTTGAGGTGGCCTGTCTTCTCCCTTGAGTTCTTCACTTTCCTAAATAAAACTCCTGCCTTTGTCCCTGACTGGTGAGTGTTGAAATTCTTTTCGCCACGGAGGCCAAGAACCCACAAAATACATTGTGCTGACTCATGACACTATGATTTATATTTTAACTTCTCTATATATGTCTTATAACTTCCAATTTAAATGGATATTTTGTTAGTATGCCATAGTAATTTTGGATAATGATCTTGCTCCTAAGGATTTCTGTTGTTTTATGATTTTTTCATGTATTTACCTGACTGTGCTATTTTATTAACGCTTGTAATCTCAGCATTCGGGAGGCTGAGACCGGAGGATCCGGGTTCGCGGCCAGCCTCAGCTACCTAGTGAGGCACTCTGCAACTTAGTGAGACCCTGTTTCAAAATAAAGAATAAAAAATAGGGCTGGGGGTAGAGCTTGGAGGTAGAATGGCCCTGAGTTCAATCCCCAGTACCACACACACACCAAAAAAAGACTAACTTTGAGTCCTCATCCTCCTCTCCCACATGCCTCCTAGGAGCTTTGTGAACTTCAGTTAGTTTCTTAATCTTTCTGCTCCTCAGTGTTCTCATCTGTAAAATGGAGATAACTCCAATGTCCAAGAGTAGTTGTAAGAAATAAATCAGATAATCAATATAAATAAACATAGACCCTTGTACAATTTAAATACCAAATAATTGTTATTATGGCTAATGAAATGAAGCCATTAGACTGAACCATAGAAAACTGCCACGTTTGTAGGTCGAAAGTAGTCAAGTATCAGTAATTTTATGTGTCAACCTAATATAAATTAACAAAGGACAAAGATGTAATATTCCTTATATGTAAATAGTTCTACAATTTTGAAAAACCCTACAAAGGAAATGAGCAAATAGTGCAAACAAGCAGTACATATTTTAAATGGTTAATAAGCATACAGAAGTAGTTCTATCTTATTAATAATAAAATAGATAAGTTAAAATAATTATCAGGTAGAATTTTATACTTACATTGAAAAAAAAAGTTTGACAACATATCCTATTGGCAGTTTAGTGTAGTGGTTAAAAATAGATTTTAAGAGCCAAAGTGCTTGAATCACAATCACAAATGAACCACAAAACTCACTGTGTCAATTTGGACAGATAATTATATCTTTCTTTGCCTCAGCTTCTTTGTGTTTAAAGTGTGATTGACCGAAGTCTCTAACTCATAATGTTTTTTTTTTTTTTTTTTTGCGCCAATCCAACAAATCTAGACAGAGCACATAGACTAAGAGTCATGCATGTTATTTCTCTTAGTTGTCATTATTGCAAGTATTGATGGGAATGAGCCATTGAACAGTCTCCAAAGTTCCTACTCCAAAAGCCATTCTAGACATGTCTTTCTCTACCATCCCCCACATCTAAACCATCAACTTATCCCTCTTCAGCATAAAAACACTGAAAAAAATGCATTCAAGGTATCATTTCCATTATCACTGCAGTCAAGCTCTCAGAATTGTATCATCTCACTACCTAATAATAACTAATTTAACCCTGTCCCAATCCATCTTTGCATACCACTAAGTTTTTTGTTTTAAATCCAAGACAGATCACATCCATCTTCCACTGCAAAACCTGCAGAAACCTCTTCATACATATGGAATAGGGCATGAAATTCAAGGCAATCTAAATCTCAACATGCACCTTCATGCTTCTCTGATTTTCAGCATGCTGTGCTCTCAGCCTAGGATGCTGTTTCTTCCCTTTCATTCTCTTGCAATTATACCCTTCCTTAAGTCACAGCTCAAGAGGAACTTCCTCTCTAAAAGCCTTCCTTGATCGTTTCATCCTCAATTCTACTCTCAAACTCCCCGCCAAGTCAGGTTTGCTTTATTCTGTAACCTGAGCTTCCATAGCCACTTCATTGTTCATAGTTTTATGTATTACTTCATCCCATGTGGATATGCAATTATGATCTGCTTATCTCCCCACTTGGATCCAAGCGTCTTATGAAAAGGTAACATCCTTGTCTTTGCTCATTTTCTTTTTCTCCACACTTAGCACAGACCTTAGATCTAGGAAATCAGAGCATATTTCTTGAGTTAAACTGAAGACCTCCTGACACCATGAGTCCCATCAAGTAAAGGAAAAAAAAACTGAGAGAGGGAATACTTCTACAGAAACTTAGCCAAAATTCCACGTGGGTGATATCCTCCAGGGCTCTGCCACAAGGTATGTTTGAATGTTTGATTGGTCACCTATCACTCAGTCTCTATCTCAGACTATTATGTGGAAGAAATAATTTTTAACAGTAATAATTTGAAAATCAACTCTTGGTTGGCTTTGCTGGACGAGGAATATTTTGGGGGATTTACTGGGTCTATAAGTTTTGATCCTAAAAGCAGGAAATGTTTATAAATACTAACTTTTGTTCAGGAGATCATTAACATTTTTCTGTTGCCCCTGTCTAAAAAAATCCTCCCACAAAAATATAGCATATGTTACTTTACATTGGAAGTCATGAAATTGTGGTAATTTTTGGCCATTTTGAATTAAAATTTAGGAATTTTTTAATTTCTCCCCTTACTTCTTCTATGACCCATTCCTCATTCAGCACTGTGGTGTTCAATCTTCATTGTGTTTAATGTGGTTACTCTGGGTCTTCTTAGAGTTGATTTCTAGTTTCATTCCATTGTGGTCTAAAAAGACGCAGGGGATTATGCCACATTTTTTGAATTTGCTAGTGCTTGCTTTGGGGCCCAGGATGTGGTCTATTTTGGAGAAGGTTTCATGAGGAGCTGAGAAAAATGTGAATTCAGCTGTAGTTGGATGAAATTTTCTGTATGTGTCTAATAGGTCCATTTGGTTTATGGTGTTCTTTAAGTCTGAGGCATCTTTACTGACCTTTGGTCTAGAAGATTGGTCTAGTGATGTGAGAGGAGTGTTGAAGTCTCCCAATATTATTGTATTGGGATCTATGTGTGACTTAATGTCACAAAGAATTTGTTTTATGAAAGTGGCTACACCTATGTTTGGGGCATAAATGTTGACTATTGTTATTTACACTTGCTGAATTGTTCCTTTTATCAGTAAAAAAATGACCGGCTTCGTCTCTTCTGATAAGCTTGGGCTTGAAGTCTAATTTATCTAATATCATCATTGCTACTCCGGTGTGTCTTTGAGTTCTATTGGCATGGATTACCTTCCTCCAGTCCTTCACCGTTAGTTTGTGAGAATCTTTACTTGTAAGGTAAATTTATAACTGTTGGGACTGTTATATCAGTCAGATGTAGGCCAATGTTTAGAACAAACACAGTATAAGAAAATGTAGATATAGTGCAGTTTAAAAAAAGATGGATTTTAGGATGAAAGAAACATGAGTTTGATTCCTAACTCCACTTGTTCTAACTATATGATCTTAGGTCAGTCACTTAAGCTATTGAGTACTAATCTTTCCCTCATCTGTAAAATGGAGAAAGACAAAGATCTACCTTGCTTTGGTGTAATGATGAGTAAATGGAATGGGGTTCATAGAAGTGGTTCATAAAGCCCTCAACAAACCTCGCTATCATTGTTTTTTAAACAGGTGGGTATTTACAGATGATTTAATATAGCATCCTTCCTCTGCCAGTGAAGATATTTAGACTTAGACAAAGGATGTGGTCCTGTAGCTCAGGTGGTCCTGAGTTGCAAGGCAAAATTGACTAAATAGAATCAATGTGCTCTCAGGGTAGTCTAGTAAAGTGATTTGAGGGGGAAAAAAGAGTATGTACCAAGTAAAGGATGGACCTGGGTCTAGAATCCAATTCACTTATCTCCTGTGCACTTGTCTTTATACTATGCCTCTTCCTAGATAGGGGAAGCAAAGTAGATAACCTTTTCACAGAACTTGGAACAAAAAGGACTATATCCTTTGAGGTATTGACACAGTGACTCATCCTGGAGACAAACGTCATTTTCTTGGTACATACTCTTTTTTCTCCCTCAGATCACTTCTCCAGACTTCCCTGAGAGCACGTTCTTTCTACTGAGTCATTCTTGTCTTGCAGCTCAATGACTCAGAATCTTATTTTTCCACATCAGAAGCTCTTGGTTTGTTATCTGGAATAAGATAGAATAAAAAAGAGACACAATGCACAGAGAAGCTACCGTTTGTCTATCCTTGAGGCATAAAGCAATTTGAATAGAAGAGCACTAAAGAGGGACCCAATCATTACTTTTATTGCAGTATTGGAGCCTGCTGTGGAAATAAAGTGTCAAAACAAACATAAATGTTTAGATAGTGGCCAAGCATTGGGATCTGTGAGGTGTAATAGGGAGAGTAAGAGTATCTGACAGGAAGACAGTATTCATCTTACTAGTGGTGTGACCTTAGACATGTTCCTTAACCTCAAGGAGCTTTGTGGTTTTATCTATGGTCACTAGCTCTGCCAGCCTTCCAGGACTGAATAAGTTTCAAATGCAACACGGGCCTGATGTGGAGATTCAATGGGATAAGAAATCTAAAGCTCCCAATCAGTGCCAGAGAGAGTCATTTTAGCTCAGTAAATATTATCAACTACTCTTATTGCTGTTCTTATTATCATTATTCAGTTTATCTTGTATGGCCACTTCCCTTAGTGACTAGCAATAAAGTTTTGAGCAAAGTGGATCAATGTGTTAGTAAGAGGTAGGGGCAAAACAGGCAGAAAGACAAGGGAATTCTCAGAAAGCAGAGCACACAGGGGTAAAGAATCTGTGTTCTGGGTCACTTGGAGGCAGAAGCCAGGTTCTGTTTCCTAACTTGAGATTAAGTTGTGTCAGCTGGCATGAGGCACTTGCTCAAGCCAGCTTCAGTCTGCTCATCCACAAATTGAGATCACAGGCTAAATGTGAGGTCTGAATGAGATCAAGTATAAAATGTGTCAAATGGCAGGAAAAGATAAATTGTTGGGTAACTTGCTAAAGTGAGAGAATATACACCAAAAAATGTTGTATCTAAAGTGATATAAACATGGAAGAAATTATTATAACAAGAACAAAATTCTGTGCAAAACACCAATGCTCAGCTAATTGGTTAAGTATTATGAGAAAATTCACTATATTGTTCAAATGGAAAACATGTTCATATACAGAAGTTTCCCCTACAGCTGTGCCAGTAGTGAGGTGGGGAATATCGGAAGGTTTCTTTTAAACACAGCTGCTTTCTGTATTATTGTCAATTTTCACCATTCTTTTCAGTTCGATCATTTGAGCTCAATGTTTTATGCTTCTAAAATGGTCAGAGCAGCAAACATCTATTGAAGGCAACCTACAAATGTGGAAGTGTGCACTCCCAACTAAGTTTGAATCTATATGAATGTCAATGCCCCCCCAATCAGATTAGTTTGATCTGCTATTGAAATTAGAAACTCTCTCTACAGTTTCTCAAGAAGATTCTCATTTATAGTGCCTTCCAGTCAGAAAGAAGTCTGCCTCCAGCTCCATTTCTTAGAAATTACTGCCTTATACGTAGCAGTCAGGTTGGCTCCAGCATTTATACAAAGCAAGAACTTGAGAATTGCATACTGGTTGGAAGAAGGTTATGAAGACTTTTCTTAAAGTAGTGTCTGCCAAGCAAGTGCATTGCTTTAATCTGGAGTATACGTTTACTTGAAGTAGCTTTGTAGTAGGAAGAAATCTGTAGAAATTAAAGGAGACTACAATTCCTATACTAACCACCCATTGGTATCTCCACTGCTCCCAGAAACTTCCATCCTTCTAATTTGGCCACTGGTGGTATGCTGGTTTGTAGAGAGTGTTGGTAAAATGCCAAATGCCAAGGGGTTTTGTACATTAAAATTAGATTATACAAATAAATTGTTTGTTAAATCACCATAATTTCAATAGATCAGTTGTACTGAGGACATTCCAAAGGGAGAGTGAATTCAAGCAGCAAGAGATATTGTCAATCAAAATTAATTAAGATATTATATATCAATCAATAATGTTCTGAAAAGTATCATTATGACATCTGTTACTCTGTTTAAGCATAAACAAGATAATCAACAATCTTACCTATCTGGAGATTAGATCTTTTCCAATAACTTAACTTAATCAACTCTCCAAGGTACTGAACTTTAGATGCTTGAGATGCTGTACTTTAAGATTATTAGAATTGGAAAGCTGACTGGATTTGCTGTTATTTTTATCATTACAATTATATATACTCATTAGACAAATGCAATTCAAAATTTAAATTTGTGTGTATATAGGGAAGAAGTGTTATAGAATTAAAAATTCTGAGCCCAATATAGACAATCAAAATAAAGAAAAATGAGACTCTGGAGATCAGTCTTTGTTCCCTCATTAAAGATTATAGGAAAGAAAGTCAATTTCCTGCAATCACATGAGGCTATTTCAAGTAGCCAGCTTTAATCATTCTCTATGCATTGCTCTTGCTTCCAGTTTTATAGAGACACTGTGAATTAGATTGGAAAAATCCTCCTCCCTCCACTCCACTTGTCTCAACATTCCTTTCTCTTGCCTCTCATACAACAGGAGGCATGGTCTCTCCTCCTGTTTGAAGTTTACCTCTTGGCCCTGGTCCCTGGCCCATTTCTTCTATAGGGGCTTTGCTCCATCAGGCAGACAGTGTCTTTCTGTATCTTTAACCTCTCTCTCCATTGGCTTCTTTTCTTGATCAACACAAAGCCTTAGGCTACTCCAATCATACAGTGAATAAAAAACACCCCACTTTAAAACTCCAACTCTATGCCTAACTTCCCACTTGAAAGATTTTTCTGTACTCTGCATCCCCTTTCTGTATATCCAGTCAAAGTCTCAAGTGACTAGAGTTTGACACTGCTCTCCTGGAAGTCTGGATGACTTACTGATCCAATATCTGCTACTCAGTCCTTGTCTCATTTTTTGAGCCGAGGTGAAATTCATATTAACGTAAAATTAGTCCATGTTAATTGAATAAGATAGTTTCTTGTGACACTTTCATATGTGCATATAAGGTATTTTGATGATTTTAAATGTACAATTCAGTGGCGCTTAACATATTAAAAACTATGCTGGTCCAATGTGACCCCAAAGCCCCTCCAATGACTTTTTCTGTGTCTACTACAGATCAATGTATACTTGCTACTCCCAGCATGGTAGTATAAGTGAAACGAGTATTTGGAACCACAGTATGCAAACCATGTTTGAGATAGCTTCAGAGCAGTTTATACTGACTCCTAATCTCTCACTATCCAGGAAAATCCAGGTCATAGGACAGAGGGAAGAGTTTGGAACCCAAAGCCTCTTCTAATACTATCCCTTCTATACATCCCATTTGCTACACTTTAAAACACAGATACATAGTATCAATTCAATGAGGAAAAAGTCAAAGAATATGTGCCATGTGGACAGAACAATTGGTTTACTCACTTTTTCATTTTCCAATCTATTGCGTTGTTATCAGGCAGCATCAGTGTGAAGTTCTGGCAATGGGGAAAAGGTTCCATTTCAGCAATTCGTACTTTTGTTATTTTCGCTTTTCTTCTCCTAAAACTGACTCACCTTTGGCTAAAATCAATATACAATCAGAAAATATTTGCTCGGAGGACTGTGAAATTTACATCTTAATATAAATAAGTCTCATTGCAATTCTCTACTGCACAACCCATCCTAACACATCTTTGCCTCTGTTTTCAGCTTAATTTCATCTTTGAGATTTTAACAAGTAACAAAGATCAGTGCTTTCTGTTTCATGGGGTAAAGCTGGACATAGTTATATCAACAGCCTCTCTTTAGCATTCAGTCCTTCCCCAGGGGCTAAAAAGGACAAGAATCATTAGGAGGGCATCATCATCTCAAGAAAAGTATTTCTGTTGTTAATAAAACTAACTGGATATCATCCACCCAACATTTATTAAGCATTTATTGTCTATAATGTTTTCCCATAGCCTTCTTGGCATACATATCAAATATTGCAATAAACATACTGAATATAGATTTCATTAACTTTTTTTTTTTTTTTTTTTTTTTTTTTTTTGCGGTACTGGGGATTGAACTCAGGGGCATTCTACCTCTGAGCTACACCCCCAGCCCTATTTTTTTTATTCTTTATTTTGAAACCGAGTCTCACTAAGTTGCGGAGTGCCTCACTAGGTAGCTGAGGCTGGCCGCGAACCCGGATCCTCCGGTCTCAGCCTCCCGAATG
>PVLC010033814.1:0-17384 GCA_004027655.1 Graphiurus murinus | reverse complement strand
CAAAGGAAAAGAAACATCTCTCTAAGACAAATGTATGCTGTTAACTTCATATGGTATGTTGGACATTCATGATGTAGTCTTGAAAACTAATCTGTTATTTTGACCTACATATCATCTACTGAGATATCTCTAGTTTAAAAATAAATGATTAAGCTCTAGGTCACCTCCTTGATACAATTCTTTCACCAGAAAATGTACATTATAGTGGGCTATGGAAATCACTGTTTAGCATTGATATTAAGGATTAATAGATTATTTACAATCATTATTGTTACAGTCATTCAATTTATTCCATGTGTAGAGAGAAAAGCAATATATATAGCATTAATACATTAACATATAGACTCAAGAATATACAATATACAATATAAAACTTAATAGTACCATGTATTTGTACCAGGAAAGGGTTATTCGGATGCAATCTCAAGTTGATGTTGATTACTCATAGAATATTACTGATAATTTTTTTTTTTTTTTTTTTTGCGGTAGGTACTTGGGATTGAACTCAGGGGCATTCTACCTCCAAGCTTACCCCCAGCCCTATTTTTTATTCTTTATTTTGAAACAAGGTCTCACTAAGTTGCAGAGTGCCTCACTAGGTAGCTGAGACTGGCCGCGAACCCGGATCCTCTGGTCTCAGCCTCCCAAATGCTGGGATTACAAGCATGCGTCACCATGCCCGGCACTGGTAAATTTTTAAATAAGTTGAGTAAGTGAGAAACAACCTCTTATGATAGGTTTAAAGTTTGGGGGGAATTTATAAATCATATTTCAGAAGATGAAATGCGTGGACTCCAGTTCATGCCTGAGTAGCCCCATGATTTGCTGGATTGATCAATAATATACCAATACCTACCTGGTTTCCTGGAGATCATGCTTTTTGTGGGAAAATTTTTGAAAATAGAAGTTATCTAGTAAAAAATTAAGGAGCTGGGTATGGCGGTGCACACTTGTAATCCCAGTACTTGGGAGGCTGAGACATGAGGTTCACAGGTTGTTCATGGCCAGCCTCCACAATGTAGTGAGGTTCTCCACAACTTAGTGAGACCCTGTTTCAAAAATAAAAAATAAAATAGGGTTGGGCCTGGGTTCAATCCCCAGTACCACCAAAAAAAAAAAAAAACAGTTAATGAAAAATTATGCAATACAAATAGGGACACGTTACGACAGTACCAAGAATGAAGCTTTCAGAAATAAAATGCTTAACAGAGACACTAGCCTTTCCTAAGTACAATGACAGCTGAGGAATTGTCTCACTATTCCTACAACATTAGACAAATGAGCATCACCATGTCTAAGTGTTCCTTGTGTACATCAGGCCGACAGGCCTCACAAACCATCATAGATTATTCAGGGCCACAGATGGGAAAGCTCAACATATCCTTGATTTTCCTGAGGCCCAGGAGTCCCTGGGAAAGAACTTGAATTCTGACTGCAGCTGGGTTTGAATTTAGACTTATGCATGTGAAACAATACCCCTCCCCCTCCACGAAGGGAAAGATGGGCCCCTGAAATAAGCAGAGTGTCCCTTGACTCCCATACCTACTCCCAGAGGGTCCAAGGATGGTAGATGGCCACTACTCACTCAGTCCCTCTCACCTTTGGAGCCCCCTGGTGCTGTGTAGATGTCAATGAGAGGACTGTGCCACTGAGACTCAAACTGCTGTCTGTGGGAGCCCACCAGGAAAGACCTGGTCACAGAGCAAGAGCCATTTGTCCAGAGGAGAATGGCAGAGTGACAATAGTCAAAAGCAGTACAGTGACCAAAGGAAGGATAGGAGTGACAGCCACAGCCTCCAGCACTAGAGTGCCCATCATTTGTCTCTTTAGGACTCCGAGGGTAGATGGAATTGACTAACACCAAGAGAGCCTAGCAGACACTTAACTCATGAATAAGCATCTCTAAGACTTTGCAGAGATGGGTAAGGAAGAGGACCAGTGAAAGAGACAGAATCTACCTGCTATTTGTAGGCAAGTTCAGAGCATCAAGTTGTGGGCATTTACTCATCTATTCACCAAATGGAGAAACCTGGACCACGTATAACATTTTATACATTCCTAATATTAGGGTGTATTGTTGCCATCTGATCTCTTAGTACTCAAATATAAATTATAATTACTTTTGAAATGTGTTCTTTATGTAACTTAAGTGCCACCTCAAAGTAAATATATACGATGACAGTTGTTCTACATTTTTCACTTATTTTCACCTGTTGGGCACAATTCAAAGCACCAGGTGAGTAAATCTGATATGCTCCCTACCCTCCTTTGTAATCAAGACCTACTCCAAACTCAGTTATCACTCAGAATACTTCATTCAAATCCCAAGTTCAAACTTTGCTAGCTTCTGTCCATTCATTCTATATGTATAAGAGGAGCTATTTCTAAATTCGACTGCAGCAAAACATACATACCAAATGGTAACAACAGTCAGCTTTGTGGACACATGTCCTATCCAGCCACCCAAGGGCCTCATTCTTAGAAGGACCTCATGCCTGATTCAATGTTCTGCTGGAATCATCTTAAAAACTGTAATAAAAGCCGGTTGTGGTGGCGCACGCTTGTAATCCCAGCATTCGGGAGGCTGAGACCAGAGGATCCGGGTTCATGGCCAGCCTCAGCTACCTAGTGAGGCACTCCACAACTTAGTGAGACTCGGTTTCAAAAAATAAAGAATAAAAAATAGGGCTGGGGGTATAGCTCAGAGGTATAATGCCCCTAAGTTCAATCCCCAGTACCACAAAAAATTTTAAAAAATAAAATTGTAATAAATGTTGAACAAGGAGACTCCACATTTTCACTTTTCACTGGCCCCTGCAAATTATGTAGCAAGTTTAGGGTTGGAAAATTTTCTCAGCTCTGTGTATAAAGAGTGTGTTGCTTATGTAAATGGGTAAAAGTTTCATGGGTAGAGTAGACAGATTTAGCATACAAACATGCAGTTCCAAACACTGCATGGGAAGACTATATGTCCCAAATATTGTATGGGGTATACTGACACTAAAATATTATCTATTTTTTAATCTGAAATTCAGCTATAACTAGATCCTGTATCTAGTAATACTTCTTGTGGGGTAAACGTGGACAAAGCTTTTAGTCCCAGTAATCACTAATACATACTCTTTCACTCTCCAAAACATCTTAGTATATAAACTAAACCGTTTGGTCTTTGAATGAAGGAGATAAAAGAGAATCTGGCTGGATATGGACAACTCTGTGGCCCAAAGCACTTGGAGACCTTGTGGAAGGCTGAGGGTCTTGAGCACTCATATTTAGAGAGAAGAGCTCTTGCAAAATTCTCCAGAGGGAGTGAAGAGAAGGTGGGCAATTAAATATGGACAGCACCAATAAGTCTTGTGAGAGTTAAATGGGTTTTTTGGGGGACTTAATAATTTTGAAAATTCTTTTCAATGTGCAATTAGGGAAAAACAGTTGCCCTATATGTTGCACCTAATTGCTCTCAGAGAAGCCTTAAAGAGGCTTCCTTTGAATGGACAAATTCAAGAAATGGAGGGGAATGTGAAGACATTGGAGCATTACAAGCCAGCTGAGTCATAAACAGTTTGCCAAAACAGTTTACTGCAAAGTTTTTAACTTTGTCTTTTTGGACTCATTCCTATGTGTTTTTAATTCCCTATACAGTTTTTCCGTTAGATAATAGAATCATTTGGAATATAACCCAATGATAGGTTGCTAGTAAATATAAACTCATAGACACTGATTCAGTTCTTAATCCTGCCTTTTTAAACTTGTATACCTACCATGTTCCCAAAACCATTCTCCTAAAATCCCGTTTTACTTTAATTTCCTAGTTTAGGAGCATTTCTCCAGTTTGAACCCTCTTTCTCTCCTCCTTTGGCTTCTATGACACCAGTTCATCTCGATCTCCTCTTTTCCCAACTTCTACTTACTGTCCCTTGTGTCACCACACTGCCCTACCTAATCTTAAATGCACACATCCCATGGGTTCGGTGTTGGCCTCTTTCTTTTTTCTCTCTTCTCCTGCAATTTCATCCCTTTCCATAGCTTCAACTAACACCAACCAAACCACTAGTGTGCTGGAACTGACACATACTAACTCCTGAGAGCTCACAGACCGCATCTCTTTCCAGTTCCACACACATGGTTTCACATTGGGAGTAGACCAGTGTGCAGTAGGAATCCAGCTCCCCTTGCCCCCACGCCAATATCTGGTGGCTCACCATTGAGCAGGATGCAGCTGCCCATATCCAATATTCAAGACTGTTCACAGTCTGGTTCCAACCTTTCCTGCAGCCTGAGCTTCCAAATTCTCCTTGTATGTGGATTCTTCTCTACTCAAATGAGACTACTCTGTGCTATCCCAATGGCTCTCAGCCGTTCAACCACTCGGGCTTTCTTCTGGCCACTTCCTTCACTCCTTGCTATGATATCTTCCCTTCAGCTCCAGCCTTAGCCTTGCCTTCTGATCTTCTACCTCAGTCCCAGCTTTTGCCTCGCTTTCCTGTTTTTGTTTTATGTTTTCTTTTTTTTTTTTTTTGCCAGGGGCGGGGGGGCTCGTGTCTGGCATTTTTCATGTTCAAACATGGATCATGGTCACTTCTATAGTTACCATTTTTACTCCACAAAGTCAAAAGTACATCGAATCATGACCCAAGAGTTTTCCTCTTTATTTTTTGTTTTGTGCTTCAGATGGAACCCAGGGCTTTCCACATGTTAGGCAAATGCTGCACCACTAAACTATATCCTTGGCTTGGCCCTCCTTTTTTCTTTTGATAAAATGGTTCTTTCTTAGCCAGGTGTGGTGGTACATGCCTGTAATCCCAATACTTAGGAGGATAAGACAGGAGGATCACAGATTTGAAGCCAAACTCAGCAATTTATCAAGACTCTGTTTCAAAATTTAAAAAGAAAAAATAATAATAATAAAACAGGACTAAGGGTGTAGCTCCAAGGTAGAATGTCCCCTGGGTTCAATCCCCAGTATTACATACACACACACACACACACACACACACACACACACACACACACACACACACAGAGTTGTCTCCTACTTTATCAAGCCTCTAACTGAAGCAACTCATGTATCAAATACATGTTTTTCAAATCATTGGATTTATTCAAATGGAAAAATTTTTAGTCATTCTAGAGTGTATAGGATAACAAAATATTTTGGTTTAAAACAACTGACTTTGAATCTTTGATTGCATAAGTCTTTCAGAGAGATGCCAACATATTCTTTAATAAAAACTATGCCTTGGTTTTATTGAGAATGAAGAATTTTTATAAGTGTGAAGGGCAATTTCACATTTATAAAAAGAATACTTTCATGCTGAAGATATAGGAAGTTATTACTTACTCGGGAAGATCACAGATAGCATATCACACTGAAATTGCCTCGGCAAATACTGAGCCCCTCCTCTGTGGACGACATAATATTTTGAGCTACATCTCATAAAATACTGGGAATTACCAGAAAATATAATCCCTTCCTCAATTTTTGTGTGCTAATGGCACTGAAAACAAAGAGGGTGATTCATGTAGAGCAATCCATATTAAAATTTAAAATGCATTAAAATTAAATAAAGGGCATACTTGAGGAGCACATATAATTTACATTTGGGTAATGGGTGAATAGATATTTCCTTTGCAGGATTTTCCCTTGGTGTGCTATGAGCAATGTCAACTGTTGACGCCTTCAGCTTATAAAAGGAGTGTAGTCATAGATGCAAAATCTTAAAATCCATTTGCCTGGCCTCTTTTCCTCCAAAAAAACAAAAAACAAACAAAAAAAACTCTATTGTACTCTTCTTTATCTATTTCCTGATAATTTCTCCCATTTACTTTTACTGCTACAGATAGTGGCTAGGTGAGTGCGTGTGTGTGTGTGTGTGTGTGTGTGTGTGTGTGTGTGTGTGTGTGTGTGTGTCTGAGCTAGGATATGTAGACTGGAGCAATGTGGTAATTCTCTAGTTGTTACATTCTCACATCACATACAAACAAAAGAAGATTTCATTAAGATATGGCACATTCCACAAATAAATGAGACCCAGCTTAATTCCATGGAAGCAGTATTTGATAGTACCCAACTGGAAACCTAGGAATTCTCAGAGAGCTGCTGTTCATCTAGGCTCTTTAGCAATCCTCTTGGACCAGGCTTTTAAACTACAGCCCTGATTCAGGCAGCAGGGTGCAGGAGACATGGCCTTCAGGAGAAATTCACTGCATAATTATCCAGCACTGGGGAAAGCCTAGATCTCGACAGTTCTCCAGGGAAAGGAGTTGGGTGGAGCATTGATGTTCTTCAACCTCCAGAATTGCCTAGGAACTTGGAATCCTTGAGGTGCACCCGGCTTGCCTAGGGAAAGAACATCAAACCTAGCTGGAGTTGTTCTTCTCGCAGCACAACAGCCCTTCCCAAATCTTGGCCAGTCGGACCTGCACCTTTTCCCACTGGCCTGAAAGCAATTCCAGAAGTCTGCCTTGGGAAGATGAGGGTGCTAGTACCTGAGCCACCCCGCACAGAAACTTTGTGCAGCTATGAAAAAGGCACCTTTCTGGGTAGATGCGTCCACCCCTTCAGGTGCACAGTCCAGGGAGCATGATAAACCGAATATCAGCCCCACCTCGCCACCTTCTCCACCGGTTGCTCTTGCACAGGGCACAATCTACAAATGCAATAGATCTGACTTAATGCTGCTCATTTGCTGTTCTCACTCCAAATATAATGGACGTAGCAGCAACCACTGGGTGTTTTGAGCTTAATATTTGCAATTTTCAGTAGTCCCTTGATAACACACCATTAAGTGAGATCTGCTGATAATAAGCCCCCTGATTACACCTCTGGCTTCCCAGTTCCCCATATCCTGTCTGCTTCGGACACGTCATTACCCAGGTTATAACAGATGTGTCCAAGATAAAGCCTGACTCTAAGATGACTCTTGTAATGGTTTATCTGGAAGACAGGTCAGAAAATTTCTCTGTTATATCAAATTATTTTAAGCCTGTCTTCATGTTACAATCTCTACCTATTATAGTCATTGAGTCCTTAAATAACCTTGCAAAAGAATTGTTGATGTACTCTAATGTGATTCTAGGGAATTTCCACTGAGGTCTATGAGAATTACAAGAAGATATATGTGTGTGTGTGTGTGTGTGTGTGTGTGTGTGTGTGTGTTAATCTAGCACCATGTTGAAATTGTGCTGCTTTTCAGTTAGTCTACCAACACAAGCCACTTCTTATTCATTTCTCTGTGGGAGAAATGTCCTTGGCCATGTCAGTCTTGAAGGCACAAGGTCCAAAGAAGGTTCTTTTCTCAGGAGAACAGCACCAACCACAAGAGAAACAAGAAAGAATCCAGAGTATCTTGATCCTTACTAGAAAGGGTTAAACAAAAAGCAAAGAAGTATTAGGCTCCCTACCATTTCTATGCTGCACCCTAGCACTGCGCCTGGGACTGACTAGGTCTTCAATGAATGTTTGCTGAATGCTATTTGGGATGGGGGATTCTTATGCATCATGACCTGGTAACATACACCACCAGCCAAGGATGCGGTTCTTAAGAATGTGGACAATCTCTCCAGACTTCTAGTTCAGTTTTGGTCCATGCACTTGGAGACTGAACCATTTTTCAAATTCCCAAATGATTTATGCTTTTCTGTATTCTAAAACACAATGAAATGCCTATGATCACATGTGCCTCAGTGCATAAACATATCCTGACAGGTCTTTTAAAAATAATAGCTATTTAATTTCTAAAGAATGTTGCTATTATTAAGGACATGCTGGTTCCAATGGATTAAGGCCGATCATCACATTTTATAAACTGCCAACATGTAGTGACACTTTCCTCTTTAGGATGAGTTTCATCAAATTGAAGTGCTGGTTTCTGGTTTATAATTCAATCCATTTCACTGACTCACAGAGGGTGGAGTAAAATGACAAAGTCCTCTGGCCCTTCAGTCAGAGTTTTTCATGTTGCTGGGCGATTATGCATTTATCTTCTGACCACAGGAGGTGCTATGCAGAAGAAGGGTCAATAATTACCACCCTGCAACTGACTTTTATGTATCCTAGAAGTGTTCTCATATAAACATGTTGGATCAGAGGAAACAAATAAAACATAAGACTGTCATTAAATCTGGGAAGTTCGGAGGGAGAGGGAGGCAAAAAATACCATGGTCGTGCCAGCTAGAGCAAGGCCCAAAAGGAGATTCCAACAACTCCCAGGTACATGATGTTCCAGCTGCAATTACTGCCTGTCTTAAAGGGAGGCAAAACACTGGCCATTGCATGTACAAAGCTCCCATTGTGCATGCAAGTGGCTAGGAATATAAATATAGAAAACCCAATGCTATCGCTGTTGAAAGAAGATATGAATCCTGTGCTGGCAACTTTCTGAACTGGGTAATGAGGTGTAGATTTAAACTGTCCTCCCTTAAACCTTCCTCTCATACCCGTGCTTTTGTAGAATTGGTGTTCTCTAATACAATAGTCCCCACTAATCCACAGAGGATACATCCTAAGACCCCCCCCCCAGTGGATACCTGAAACCTTGGAATGTACCAACTCTTTTATACTATGTGTTTTCTCATACACCCATACCTATGATACAGCTTAGTTTAAAAATTAGGCAGAGTAAGAGATTAATAGCAATAACAGTAAAATAGAATAATTATAACAATATGCTATCATAAAATTGTCAACATTACCACTCTTGTGCTTTCGGGGTATTATTAAGTAAAATGAGGGTTACCTGAACACACGCACTGTGACACTACAGCCATTGATGACCTGATAGTCCAGGTGGCTTCTTGTGTCAGGCAGGATGGAGTGAGATTTCATCACATTGCTAAGAATGGCATGTGATTTAAAATTTATAAGCTGCTTATTTCTAGGATTTTCCACTTTATATTTTAACTAAAATCTCAAAAGCAAGCCTGCATATAAGAGTAGACTATTGTACTTTTGACCAAACGTGTTCATACAGCTGTTGAAGCGTAATAAGGAATTAATGCCCTTCCAGGAACAGCTGAGGGAATCCAGAGAACACTGGGGTTGTGTGACAGTTGAGAATCTAGAACCAGGTACAATCATTTAACTAAATTATACAGTCTCTGCAGTGTTTTTTTATACTCAACATATGTTCCTTGCTGGTTAAGCCCATTTAAAATCAGGAGCAACTTAATTTGGGTAAGATTGATCTTATTATGTTGTTTTGTTTTGGTACTGGGATTGAACCCAGGTGCATTCTACCTTTGAGCTACACTTTTAACCCTTTTTTATTTTTTATTTTGAACCAGGGTCTTGCTAAGTTTCTGAGAGTCTTACTACATAACATATTGTTGATTTAATGTTTGGACCTTCATACAAACCAAATGCAACCAGTTCTTGAGTATCCATGTCAATAAAGGAGAATGGTAGTATAAGGACTGAAAATTAAGGCAACAAAAGAAACTTGCATATTTCTCTTGAAAAGTGTTTCTGGATTTTATTTTTTATTTATTTATTTATTTATTTTGCGGTACTGGGGATTGAACTCAGGGGCAAGTTTCTACCTCCAAGTTATACCCCAGCCCTATTTTTTATTCTTCATTTTGAAAGAGGGTCTCACTAAGTTGTGGAGGACCTCTCTAGGTAGCTGAGACTGGCCGCGAACCCAGATCCTCCGGTCTCAGCCTCCCGAATGCTGAGATTACAAGTGTGTGCCACCATGCCCGGCTGTGTTTCTGGATTTAAATTTAACTGTGGAAATGCCCAAATTCTGAGAATTTGAAATTTTGCAAAAAAATAGCATTTCCCCAATTCTGAAGAACATGGAGGAACAGCCATCTTCCCCACTGCTTCCCACCCCTCTCCTAGAGCAGGACACTGATAGTGTTGCCTGTGGACATTGCACATGTCTTAGCCTGAGCAGAACCAAATGAGTAAGCGGTCATGGGCAGTAGCAAACAATTAAAGTTCTACTGTCTACTTATAAATACAGAAAAACAATTACACACACACACACACACGCATTTACATACGAATTCTGTTTTTCAGAAGCTTTTGCTCCCTCTTACTTGTTCTTTTAACCTTGAGCGTGGGAGAATAGGAAGAATGTAATTTCTACAATGACATCCTCCTACCTCCGTTATTCTAATGAGTTCTTTTGTCGAGCTTCCTCTTGAAATCAAGAAAATATTAAAGTGACAAGCCTGCCATATTTATGTTTCATTTTTATTGTCCTTCATTCTAATGGTGGGCCCTACAGAATTTTAGAGCCCAATAGCTTTGCAAAAAAAAAATTTGTGATTCTTTTTATTATTACTATTATTATTATTATTATTATTATTATTATTATTGCACTGTAATCATACATCATTGTTAGGTAGAAGCTGGTAAAGGCATACATACACACATCTCTTGCAGAGATGTTATGTATAAATCCAGTCATTTTATCCATTAGGTACGAAGTAACATTTCTCAAACTCTTCACTTTGAATACTAGCTCTATGAAATGTGTACAAACTTATTCAGATAAATTATTTATTAGCGTTTATTTCTCTAAATTTGGACAGATTTCCTTCTGGATAACCTTGGAATCTCATTGTGTATGTGTGTGTGTGTGTGTTTGTGTGTGTGTGTGTGTGTGTGTGTGTGTGTGTGTACGTAGGGGGTGGGGGAGGATGGAAGCACTGAAGATTGAACCCAGGGGTCATTTACCTGTGAACTACACCCCCAGCCCTATTCTATTTTTTATTTGAAAACAGGGCCTTACCAAGTTGCAGAGGGCCTTGCTAAGTTTCTGAGGCTGTTTTGGACTCTGGGATCCTCCTGTCTCAGCCTCCCAAGTACTGGGAGTACAGGTGTGTGCCACCACACCCACTTAGCAACCTTGGGATTCCTTAATGCGCATTGTAATATCAAAAGTTCATGAATGTGTTATTGTAAAGCAAATTTTTTTGTTGAACCCATAGTTTCTCACACTTCATTGAGAATAATACCTTTTGGGGGACCATCTACAAACACCTATAGAACTAATGTCAACAGAACACATTTTTGCAATACTGCTATTTAAAAAAATCATACAAGTGGGAAAACTATTACCTGTACCTAAAAGAAAAACTCCAAACAAAAGCACAGGTATTTAACAATACTTCAGTAGTTCATATGGAAGAAAAACATTACATGCTAATATAACAATGAATCCATGATCAATCAATTTTACAGTTTTAAATGAAAATAGATTATGTAAATGTATTTTCACATACTTTTTTCTATTTGGTTCCTGTTTACTTAAATAATAATATAATAGTTACAGTTTTACTTTTTGAAAAAATTTGAACTTAATATATTGAGCACAAATTATACTTAAAAAGTGAAGAAACTACAATGCTGAATATAATTAATGAAACTATGAGTTGTATAATAGGCCAATGCTTTTCCATTGATTTTCATGCTGCGACCTGTTAAAATAGTTGAGATCTTTAAAAGTTGCTTTTAGCCGGGCGTGGTGGCGCACGCTTGTAATCCTAGCATTCGGGAGGCTGAGACCGGAGGATCCGGGTTCGCGGCCAGCCTCAGCTGCTTAGTGAGGCACTCTGCAACTTAGTGAGACCCGGTTTCAAAATAAAGAATAAAAAATAGGGCTGGGAGTGTAGCTCGGAGGTAGAATGCCCCTGAGTTCAATCCCCAGTACCGCAAAAAAAAAAAAAAAAGTTGCTTTTCCTCCAAATTCTCATGATTGAAATAAAGATGTCCCACAAGTACATTTTCCTCAAATCTTTTGGATTGTGGAATTTTTGTAGGATCGCCACCATAGAAAACGTTGAATCCATGTTTACTTTTATCTTTAATGATGGAGAGTTTTGCTTTCCCATGATGAGCCCTTCTGACTTGTATGCATCATTACTGGTCTCTTAGGCATGCACAAGAGACAAGTGATTCTTTTTCACTCTGCTGTGCTGATCCAGCCCTCTGCCCTGGCCTGGTCTCCTTTTCCATCTCTTTACCCCTCAAAGTCACATCCTGGCTCCAGCCTCCTCTCAGCATGGCTCACAGGAAACCTATGTAGAAATCACCCTGGTCACCTCCTTCCTCCCAAAGCCAGAGCTGACCTCTCATCAATGTCTTGCCCCTACTGTGTGGGGAGTAAAATTGTTCCCTAAATAAGACCGCTAGAATCATACATACATCAGTAAATCAACATTATTAACAGAGGTGGATTTTCAAGGGGCACTTATTTTCTTAAAGGTGATAGGGAAAGCTAGGAAAAAAAATAATAAAGAGCTAAGGCTAAAGAAAAAATAGTTATTCCAGCCTTCCAACTTATTCAGTCTTCTTGAGAATAATCAACATATATTTTAATTTATCTTCTCTTAGCAACCACCTCCAATTTGTCAGCTGCCCACCATGATACATTTTGCCTAAAGAGTTTGGTAAAAATACTCAAAGGAGGGAGAGCTCAGCTCACTTTTCCCTTTCTGTTTTATCTTTCTGCTTCTATGAGGGCTTCTCCCTGGCTTACAGGTTTAAATACTTTCCCTAATCTAGTGATTTTCAAAGAGTGATCTGGGGAACCCTAGACAGGGAGATGGAACTCTCTCAGGGCACCCAAGAAGTCAAAACTGTCTTCAGGACAATATGAAGATTTTTATTATTATTTGCTTTTTTCATTCTCATTTTCATGAGAGTGTGCATATTTGGAAACACATTATAAGTTTCTATTGATATAAATCCTTAAGATAGGAAGAAAGTATTCAGACTCAATGGATGTCACTTGCCATATATTGTGCTACATAATTTCACATCTAGTTGGCCCTCTGGATCTACAGGTTCTGCATCCACAGAGTCAACCAGCCATGAATCCAAACTATTCAGAGAAAAAAAAAATGCAGTGTCTATATTAAACATGTACAGACTTCTTTCTTGTCATTATTCCCCAAACAATACAGCATAAAAAGCATTTACATAGTACTCATACTTTATTAAGGTTTATACATAATTCAGAGATGATAAAAAATATACAGGAAGATGATGTAGGTGATCTGCATATTTCCTGTCATTTAATATAAGGCCTTTGAACACCTGCAGATTCTGGCATCAGCAGGTGGTAGTAGAGGGGTAAGTGTCCTGACACCATTCCCACATAAATATGGAGAAACCACTTTATACAAATATTCCATTGTTCCTAACTGTGTGGGACAGATACTGTATCCGTTTTGATAATGAGTAAACTGAGGTATAGAGAGGATAATTCACACATCTTTGGCCTGCACAGGCCCACATCCCCCACAGTCAAAATTGGAACACAGTTTACCCACCTATGGTTTTATCTCTACAACTTCTTAGTAAGATCTGCCTCAATAACTACATTATTTTCTTCTTGAGAAAGGACTAGTGGTTATATAAAAAAAAATGTTTCCTCACATATTTTTTCTTTCTAAGTTGTATGATGATAAGTTTTGTTTTTTTTTTTTTTTTCGATACTAGGGATTGAACTCAGGGGCATTCTACCTCCGAGCTATACCCCTAGCCCTATTTTTTATTCTTTATTTTGAAACCGAGTCTCACTAAGTTGTGGAGTGCCTCACTAGGTAGCTGAGGCTGGCTGGGAACCCGGATCCTCCAGTCTCAGCCTCCCGAATGCTGGGATTACAAGTGTGTGCCACCACACCCGGCTGATGATAAGTTTTGATTTACAGGTAGAGAATCGGATGTGATATCATGTTTGATTCTCACTAGATGCAGTAATTGCCTACTAATTTGCATATGATCCTTCAGGTTAGAATACTACATTTTTTTTAATCAGAAGGATTTTTTTTTTTACAAAGTCTCATCTCTATGAATGAATGCTGTCAAATTTTGAAGTCCTCTCTGTCATGCTGGTTACCTGGCATGATGTACAAAAGCAGGGTGTGTCTCTGAATGAGGTTTGTCTTACATGGTCATTGACATTTTAAGAAAGAATGGCAGGACTGTCATTTTCTATTACACTTGTAAATGCACCAGGAGGACACTGAACAATGGGGCACCCAAGAAAATAAATAAAAGTTTCAAAAGCACATCTAAGCATCCTATTAAGATCAAAGAGTTTAGTGGTATTTTTGCAGGGCTGGTATTTTACATATCATAATGTTTCTGCCTTATTAACCATTCATCTGGCCCTGCCAATAGGACTATCCTTAGTCAGATGTCTGTAAACCTCAGGCACCCACCCACCCACCCCAAAAAAAGAGGGAAAAGAAAAAACTGACCTTAAAACTAACTTTGGCACCTACCCATTGATAAAATCCATTTACTGCTCATATGCCTGGTTGTCATAGACTTCACAGCTGCATATATTAGTTTAATTAGCCCTATATGAGCTTCGTCTGCATAAGTAATTGCTCCTCCGTGATAATGGTGACGGTGGACCTTGTCCTTTGACCATTACTTCCATTGACGATAAAATCTGCTGCATAGATACCCTTAGCCAGGTAATATAGAAGAAGTCCTCTGATTTTATGTCATGGTTCTGGCTAATAACAGACACATTTAAAGGGCTTTGTAATCATATTAGAAATGGCTCAATGAAAAGTCCCTTTTTCTAAAGCTGTGCATTACTGAGCTTGACTCTGACTCCATTTGAATGCCTCTCTGTATGGCCTTCCTCAGAAAGTTCACTGGGGCCCATTGTTTGTGATATTATTGACTTAACATTCATTAAGAGACTCATAAAAACTTACTTCCTGCATGTTCAGGGCATAGTGTTTAAGCTGTAAATATGGCAATAGGGGTGTAAATATTGGCTTAAAACTCTTCTTTGGGTCATTTATTTCCTTTATCTTATTGACTTGAAATTGCCATTCTCTTGTGTTTAGCCTGGCCCTTGCCCAGTCTCCGAATGTGCTTTCTGAATTCCCAGTGGCAGTTTTGTTGGGATTCTTCCCGAAAGAGTCAGGGGGCACCGAACCAGGATCATTTTTGTTCTCACTCTGTTCCAGACACTCCATAGTGGCTGAACATGAAGACGGCTCTCCGCTGGGATGACCTTTGATTCTTGGCAAAGGCTTACCATTTCACTAAGGGAATTCACTCTGGTTGATGAGCCTTAGTGTTTGTAGAGGTCTCTGTGGCAACAAACATTCAGAGGGTCTTTGTAGAAATGTCCAGAAATAATTAAGTCAGGAGAGTCCTACCCCTAAAAATATGTCAGATTCCACCAAAGGACTCCCTAATCGATGCACTTGGGAAAATGATCACCTTCCCCAGCACTTTCTCTTTTCCCTTTAACTGAGAAAAAAAAAATACAAGAGAAAAGTCAACGGAATGGAGACATAAATTCATTTTTACAGCTGAATAAGCTTTGTCTTTGGTTGTTTAAAAAATGAAATAAATGGAAAAATATTTGTCGGAGAATAATAAACACGCCCAGGTATTTGCTGCTCTTCTAAGGCCGGGCTAAGATTGAAGCAGCTTGGTAAGACCACCTGTGTTTCTTGGTCTGAGCCCAGCAGAGCTTCAGAATTTGTATAGTTGGTCGCAGTCCAGAGACCTGGCTACATTCTTAGATCTCTTACTCAACATGAGGCATCGAGATCACTGGAAACTTTAACAAAAACATCAACAACTGGAAGCGCCAGCGAGCCAACGGCTTGACCCCCAGCCTGCACACCCTTACATCAATCTCTTCCTAATCTCCTGAGAAATTAGTTCACCCTTGAAGGCAGAAGAAGGGGCAAACTGAGGGTTCAGCTGCGCAGTCCCCCTGAGGAGATGAAGCACACATTTAGATGCTTGCTTGTTAATCTGCTCTCCACTTGGCCGAATGGACGCCTCCATAATCACTCTAAAAGCCTCAGAGAGAAAGCAGCACAACTTCTGGAACATTCGGCTATGGAATCCAATAAAAGACGCATAACTCAAAATCACTTCAGAAGCAATTAATACCCGGCTACTCAAATGCAGCTCCTCAAGGAAGCTTGGTCTTCAGCCCAACTCTCTAAAACACATCCTTGAAAACAGTAGCTGAGGAGGAAGGAAAAAGATAACAGATCTTATTTTCCACTGGTCTTTTGGTGTACTTCAAAATAATTTGGAAAAAATAAGAATTTGGATATTTTCTGAAGTAGCTACTTGGGATGCTTTTATTCGAGTTTTCAAAAGTCTACTAAATTTAACTACTTTTATCTAAAGACCATCATGGAATGGCCATATCAGCTTTAATAGGAGGGAGAGCAAGCTATAGGTACAGTAAGTGCCAGGACTCAGCTGAGCACCCTTGCTCTTAGAGCCTCGTCTCCCAGTAGCGATCTTTGTGACTTTGGACAGGTCATTTAACTCCTCAGTGTTCTCAGATAAAATGAAAAGCTAGAATAAGGTTCTGGTTTTTTAAAGTGCATTTTATAAACACCCAGGTTTAATAGATACTACGTGAAGAAAGTTTTATTTTATTTTTGTTTCAAAAATGCTAATGTATTAAGCAAAGTTAAATGGAGTTTTACAATAGGATTGCTTAAATCTTTTAATACACTAATTACCATTATAAGTGGAGGCGTATCATATGACTAAATCTTGATTTATTTGACTATGGAACTCTAGTTATAGATCATTATGGGAACAGTATAATTTAAGGTGCTTTTAGCCCCAAAGTTCTATTTTTTCATTCTAGAGTAATGCCAGGTGTGGTGGCACATGCTTGTAATTCCAGCACTTGGGAGGCTGAGGTGGGAGGATCTCTTGAGCTATGAGTTAGAGACCAGTCTGGGCCACATAGCAAGACCCTATCTCAAAAAGGGGGAGGAGGGATATAGCTAATTGTGAATTGGCATGTCTACAAAGGTCACCATAATAGCAATTATTAATCACCACTGAATGATGTACTTCCCAGGTGGATGTGTGGGATCGTGCAAGGGAGCAGGCATATATAAAATTCTACCTCAGTGGGAAGGTTTTCCTATTCTCCACCTATTCTCCAAATCCTTGAGGGCAGATCTCCTACACATACATGGCCTTGGTCAGAGAGATAAGGCCCCAGACTCGTCATAATGTAAACTGGTATTACTCATTACTGGCATTACTCATTGGCTCTGTTAGTTTCCTTGTCTTCCCTATGAGGCAGTGGAAGGTCTAAATAATCGTCAACATCTGTTTTTCTACTCAGCACTTATTTACCACACATCTATTATTTATTTTTCAGAAAATAAAACAAATTTCATTTTTATATATTTTAAAGAAGTATCCCTAGTTATAACCTTAAATTTTAACTAAAATAATTTCCTCATCCTAAGATTCGTGTATGACTGACCCATGCTCTAATTGGATTTTATAAATTTATTTCACTTTTCTAGTGATAACTTAGGCATCACAGGATAGGAAAACAAGAAATGATAGTAAATGTGAAGTGGTTAAACTGTCTTTCTAGTGATAATTTGTTGTC
>PVLC010033813.1:0-17269 GCA_004027655.1 Graphiurus murinus | reverse complement strand
TGGGGATTGAACTCAGGGGCATTCTACCTCCGAGCTATACCCCCAGCCCTATTTTTTATTCTTTATTTTGAAACCGAGTCTCACTAAGTTGCGGAGTGCCTCACTAGGTAGCTGAGGCTGGCCGCGAACCCGGATCCTCCGGTCTCAGCCTCCCGAATGCTGGGATTACAAGCGTGCGCCACCACGCCCGGCTTATTCCTTCCTTTTTTGATATAGGATCTTACCAAATTGTCTAGGCTGACTCTGAACCTGAGATCTTCCTGTCTCAGTCTCCCAAGTCACTGGGATTATAGTCCTGTGCCACCATGCCTGATTCCCTGCATATTTATAGTATTCTTCATTTCTATTTTTGAGTGCTTTATAATATATAACATTAAGCCAGGCATGGTGGCATGCACTTGTAATCCCAGTACTTGGGAGGCTGAGACAGGAGGATCCCAGTTCTCGGCCAGCCTTAGCTACTTAGTGAGGCTCTCCTCAACTTAGACCCTGTTTCAAAATAAAGAATAAAAAATAGGGCCAGGCGTGGTGGCGCACGCTTGTAATCCCAGCATTTGGGAGGCTGAGACCAGAGGATCTGGGTTTGCAGCCAGCCTCAGCTACCTAGTGAGGCACTCTGCAACTTAGTGAGACCTGGTTTCAAAATAAAGAATAAAAACTAGGGCTGGGGGTATAGCTCGGAGGTAGAATGCCCCTGAATTCAATCCCCAGTAATGCATAAAAAAAAGAAAAAATAGGGCTGGGGGTGTAGCTATGAGGTAGAATGTCCCTGGGTTCAATCCCCAGTACCACAAAAAAGCAAAAACAAAAATATATAACATTAATAGATAATATATGAAAAGAATTGCTAAATAAAATATAAACGTGATGCATTCCTAAAATATATATACATATGTGTATGTGTGTGTGTGTATATATATATATATATTTAATTTTTTCCTTTGTGGTACTAAACCCAGGGCTATTCAACATCCAAACTACACTCCCAGCCCTTTTTTTTAATTTATTTTTTTATTTTTTTGTGGTACTGGGGGTTGAACTCAGTGGCATTCTGCCTCGGAGCTATACCCCCAGCCCTATTTTTTTTTATTCTTTATTTTGAAACCGAGTCTCACTAAGTTGCGGAGTGCCTCACTAGGAAGCTGAGGCTGGCCGCGAACCCGGATCCTCCGGTCACAGCCTCCCAAATGCTGGGATTACAAGCGTGCACCACGACGCCTGGCTTGCCCTTTTTATTTTTATTTTTTTTGTGGGTCTGGGGATTGAACTCGGGGGCATTCTACCTCCGAGCTATACCCCCAGCCCTATTTTTTATTCTTTATTTTGAAACCGAGTCTCACTAAGTTGCGGAGTGCCTCACTAGTAGCTGAGGCTGGCCGAGAACCCGGATCCTCCGGTCTCAGCCTCCCGAATGCTGGGATTACAAGCGTGCGCCACCACGCCCGGCTCCCTTTTTATTTATTTATTTTTTTTTGCGGTACTGGGGATTGAACTCAGGGGCATTCTACCTTCGAGCTACACCTCCAGCCCTATTTTTTATTCTTTATTTGGAAACAAGGTCTCACTAAGTTGTGGAGTGCCTCACTAGGTACCTGAGACTGGCCGGGAACCCGGATCCTCTGGTCTCAGCCTCCCAAGTACTGGGATTACAAGCGTGCGCCACCACGCCCGGCTTGCCCTTTTTATTTTTTGACTTAATTTTTTTTAGGGTGGGGAATACAGGAGGTTTACCCAGAGAAGTGAAGCCACCAGCGGGCTTGGTGGTGGTGCACCCTTGTAATCTCAGCATTTGGGAGGCTGAGAACAGAGGATCCAGGTTTGCGGCCAGCCTCAGCTACCTAGTGAGGCCCTCCACAACTTAGTGAGACCCTGTTTCAAAACAAAAAATAGGGCTGGGGATATAGCTCGGAGATAGAATGCCCCCGAGTTCAATCCCAGTACCACACACAAAAAAAAGTTTTAAAATTTCCCTGTATGCCAGGCACTGTGGCATATGCCTGTAATCTCAGTACTCGGGAGGCTGAGACAGGAGGATCGAAGGTTCAAGGATGGTCTCAGCAAGTAGTGAGACTTCCATCAATCTAAAGACCATTTCCAAATAAGAAATAAAATCAGGCTGGGAGTGTAGCTTGAGGGTAGAATGCCTCTGGGTTTAATCCTCGGTACCACTAAAAGAAAAAAAAAAGTGTATGTATGTATATATATATATATATATATATATGTATATGTATATGTATATATGTGTCTATATATATGTATATAAAATCTCCCCAGTACTTGGGAGGCTAAGACAGGGGGATTGCAGGTTTAAGGACAGCCCCAGCAATTTAGTGAGACCATGTTTTTTTTTTTTTTTTTTTGCGGTACTGGGGATTGAACTCAGGGGCATTCTACCTCCGAGGTATACCCCCAGCCCTAGTTTTTATTTTTTATTTTGAAACCGAGTCTCACTAAGTTGCGGAGTGTCTCACTAGGTAGCTGAGGCTGGCCTTGAACCGGATCCTCCCGTCTCAGCCTCCCGAATGCTGGGATTACAAGCATGCGCCACCACGCCCGGCTGAGACCATGTTTTGAAATAAAAAAAAATAAAGCCAGGCATGGTAGTTCAAGACTGTAATCCCAGTACTTGGGGGACTGAGACAGGAGGATCGCGGGCTCAAAGCCAGTCTCCATAATTTAGCAAGGCCCTTAGCAACCTAGCAAGACCTGGTTTCAAAATAAAAACAGCTGGGGGTATATAGCTCAGAGGTAGAATGTTCAACCCTCAATAGCATAAAAGAAAAAAAAAAACTTGCAAGGTATGGGGACACTCACCTATAATCTCAGTGACTCAGGAGGCTAAGATAGGCAGATCACAGATTTGAGGCCAGCCTTCGCCACTCCTCTCTCAAAAGATCCTGCCTCAGGCAGGTGTGGTGGTGCACGCTTGTAATCCCAGTACTTGGGAGGCGCCACCACGCCTGGCTTGACATATGTATGTTTAAAACCTGTCATGCTTGTAATCCCAGCATTCGGGAGGCTGAGACCGGAGGATCCGGGTTTGCGGCCAGCCTCAGCTACCTAGTGAGGCACTCCAGAACTTAGTGAGACCCTGTTTCAAAATAAAGAATAAAAAATAGGGCTGGGGGTATAGCTCGGAGGTAGAATGCCCCTGAGTTCAATCCCCAGTACCGCAAAAAATAAATAAATAAAACCTGTCATGAGCTGGGTATGGTGGGGCATGGTTGTAATCTCAGTACCTGGGATGCTGAGACAGGCGGATCGCAGGTTCGAGGCCAGCTTCAGCTACTTAGTGAGGCCCTGTGCAACTTAGTAAGACCCTGTTTCAAAATGATGAATAAAAATTAGGACTGGGGGTGTAGCTCGGAGGTAGAATGCCCCCCCGGTTCAATTCCTAGTACCTCAAAAAAAAAAAAAAAAAAAAAGTTCACAAGCTACTATCCTTCCTTTTTTCTAAGAATAGAAATATTTGCAAGTAACATTCTGGTTGGCCGGGTGTGGTGGCACCTTTGTAATCTCAGTACTGGGGAGGCTGAGATTGGAGGATCTAGATTTGCGGCCAGCCTCAGCTAGTGAGGCCCTCTGCAACTTAGTGAGACCCCGTTTCAAAATAAAGAATAAAAAATAGAAGCCAGGCGTGGTAGTGCACTTGTAATCCCAGTACTTGTGAGGCTGAGATAGGAGGATCAGGGTTCACAGCCCGCCTCAGCTACTTAGTGAGGCCCTCTGCAATTTAGTGAGACCCTGTTTTCAAAAATAAAAAATAGGGCTGGGGGTGTAGCTGAGAGGTACAATGCCCCTGGGTTCCATCCCCAGTACTGGGAAAAAAAAAAAAAAAAAAAAAAATATATATATATATATATATATATAGGGCTGGGGGTGTAGCTCAGAGGTAGAATGACTTTGAGTTCAAACCACAGTACTGGGTAAAAATAAAACAAAAAAAATACCAGTTGACTGAGCTTTAAGCATTTGCATAGCTCCTTAAATAGAAACTACTTGGCATATATAGAAAGTAGCTGGATGTCCGTTGTTAGAAACCAGGGCGGTAGCAGGGTGTGCCACCACACCCATACTTGGGAGACTGAGACAGGAGGATTGCAGGTTTGAAGACAGCCTCAGCAATTTAGTGAGACTGTTTCCAAATAAAAATTAAAATAGGCTGGGCATGGTGACACATGCCTATAATCCCAGTATTTGGGAGGCTGAGACAGGAGGATCACAGGTTCAAGAACAGCCTCAGCAAGTAGTGAGACTCAGAGCTGGGCGTGGTGGCGCACGCTTGTAATCTCAGCATTTGGGGGGCTGAGACAGGAGGATCCGGGTTCTCGGCCAGCCTCAACTACCTAGTGAGGCACTCCGCAACTTAGTGAGACCCTGTTTCAAAATAAAGAATAAAAAATAGGGCTGGGGGTATAGCTAGGAAGTAGAATTCCCCTGAGTTCAATCCCCAGTACCGCAAAAAAAAAAAAAAAAAAGGTAGTGAGACTCATTAATCTAGCAAGACCCTGTTTCCAAATAAGAAATAAAATAGGTCTGGGGATGTAGCTCAAACTCAAAGGCAGAATGCTTCTGGATTCAATCCACAGTAACATAAAAATAAATAAATAAACAAACCAGACATGGTAGCGCACTCTTGTAATTCAGTACTTGGGAGGCTGAGACAGGAGGATCTGGTTTTGTGGCCAGCCTCAGCTACCTAGTGAAGCCCTCCACAACTTAGTGAGACCGTGTTTCAAAATAAAGTATACGAAATAGGACTGGGGATGTAGCTCAGAGGTAGAATGCCCCTGGGTTCAAACCCCAGTACCACACAAAAATAAATAAATAAATAAATAAATAAATAAATAAATAAATAAATAAATAAATAAATAGGGCTGGGGTGTAGCTCAGAGATAGAATGCCCCTGGATTCAATCCCAGGACCACAAAAATAAATAAAAATAGCTGGGTGTGGTGGTGCATGCTTGTAATCCCAGTACTTGGGAGGCTGAGACAAGAGGATCACAGGTTCGCCGCCAACCTCAGCTACTTAGTGAGGCCCTCTGCAACTTAGAGACCCTGTTTCAAAATAATGAATTAAAAAAAAGGACTGGGGTGTAGCTTCGAGGTAGAATGCCCCTGGGTTCTATCTCCAGTATCACAAAAGAAAAAATAAACAAACAAAAAGGGGTAGGGTGTAGAAAGAAAGAAAAATGAGAACAATTTCACAAATCACTGCAATAACAGAACTGTTTTATTAAGTGTACAAATGCATTTACTTTGTAGCAACCCACTAACACTTCTTCCCCTCCTCTGTCCCAAGTTCACCTCTCTAGAACCTCAAGTTCACTTTCTTTTTCTTCTTTTTTCTGGAGGGGATGGGTACTGCGGATACATAAACCCACATTGGGCAGCAGACAAGGGGAAGTTAAGTTGCATTCTGAAAGTAATGACACAGAACCAGAATGGGAAGCAAGACAAACAGAGGGCAGCAGCCCCTCCACTGACGCTGCCCACAGGCCCCTGCCCTGCTCCTCTTCTCTAAACAGGAAACGCTTTAGAAACAGAAACTCCCAAGCATTAAGCAAAATTGCCCAACTCTTGGTAGCACCCCTCTTCCGATCCATCTATCCTGGTATCCTAACTGGCTTATGTGGAATTTCTTTAGCAAATTCCACCCTGGTTCACATCCCTGTCCATTGTCCATCTCCCTCTGAGCTTTAAAAAGACAAAATACAAAAACAGAAGAGCAGTAAGTTTCAAACAGATGCCAGGTGAAACCTTCTTCCTAGAAGTCACTCAGCCAAACACAGGCACAGCTGGAGACCACGGACTGTGCAAACAGATCCAGCTGGAAATACCTCAGGTACCAAATGAGATCCAGTTATTCTGCATCTGTGGATTTAAAGTGATCATCATCCACAGTAGAATAGATGTGTCCCTCGTTGCTAAGAAAATCCACAGCTTGCCTAGAAAAGAAAAAGAAAAAGAAAAAAAAAGTTAATTAGTTAATTAATTTATTTATTTTGTGGTACTGGAGATTGAACCCAAGGGCATTCTACCTCTGAGCTATATCCCCCAGTCCTATTTTTTTTGTGTGTGTGTGTGTGGTACTGGGGAATGAACCCAGGGGCATTCTACCTCCAAACTACACCCCCAGCCCTATTTTTTATGCTTTATTTTGAAACAGGGTCTCACTAAAATGCAGAGGGCCTAAGTAGCTGAGGCTGGACACGAACCTGCGAACCTCCTGTCTCAGCCTCCCAAGTCCTGGGATTACAAGTGTGTGCCACCATGCCTGGCTCTCAGTCTTATTTTTTTATTTTGAAACGGGGTCTCACTAAGTTGCAGAGGGCCTCACTAAGTAGCTGAGGCAGGCCTCGAACTCAGATCCTCCTGTCTCAGCCTCCCAAGTACTGGGATTACAAGCATACACCACCACGCACGGCAAAAAAAGTCTTTTTTTTTTTTTTTCCAGTACTGGGGATTGAACCTAGAGGCATTCTACCTCTGAGCTATACTTCCAGCCCTATTTTTTTATTCTTTATTTTGAAACAGGGTCTCACGAAGTTGCGGAGGGCCTCACTAAGTAGCTGAGGTCCTTCGATCCTGCTATCTCAGCCTCCCAAGTACTGGGATTACAAGCATGCGCCACGACACCCGGCTAAAAAAGGTCATTTTTAAACCAGTGCAGCTGGGCATGGTAGCACACACTTGTAATCCCAGCATTTGGGAGGCTGAGACAGGAGGATCTGGGTTCTCGGCCAGCTTCAGCTACCTAGTGAGGCCCTCCGCAACTTAGTGAGACCCTGTTTCAAAACGAATAAAAAATAGGGCTGGGGGTATAGCTCGGAGGTAGAATGCCCCTGAGTTCAATCCCCAGTACTGCAAAATAAATAAATAAATAAATACATACATACATACATACATACAAAACAAAAAAAACAGTGCAGAAGAAATTGCCTTTTGGATATGGCCAAATATGCAAACTTCATCTATTTCTCCTTTTTTTTTTTTTTTTTTAAATCTTAGAAGAATTCATAGCCATTTTGCTTACAGAAGACTCTTGCAGGGAGAATGCCATTAATATTATAAAACTAAGGTAATTCAAAGACAACGGCTCTTAGGGCTGCCTTGCATCCTCCCAAATTGTAAAAATGCAAGAAAATAGGGCCTTAAATTACAAAGTGCAACAGGAATCTAAAGCTGTTATTCAACTTGAGCATGAAATCCGCTGGTCTACATAACCATCTTCAAAATCTTCCTTTCTTAATAGGGCGTGGTGGCGCATGCCTGTAATCCCAGTACTTGGGAGGCTGAGACAGGAGGATAGCAGGTTTGAGGACAGCCTCAGCAAGCAGTGAGACTCTTCAACCTAGTGAGACTGTTTCCAAATAAATAAAATCGGAGCCAGGTGTGGCGGCGCACACTTGTAATCCCAGCATTTGGGAGGCTGAGACCGGAGGATCTGGGTTCGCGGCCAGCCTCAGCTACCTAGTGAGGCACTCCACAACCTAGTGAGACCCTGTTTCAAAATAAAGAATAAAAAATAGGGCTGGGGGTGTAGCTCGGAGGTAGAATGCCCCTGAGTTCAATCCCCAGTACCGAGAAAAAAAAAATGAAAGAAAAAGAAATAAAATCGGGTTGGGGGTGTAGCTCAAAGGTAGAATGCCTCTGGGTTCAATCCCCAGTGCCCCCCCACACACACACACACAAACAAATCTCCCTTTCCCATCGACACATTGAAACCCTTTTTGTTCCTCCTTTGGGCAGTAAAGTTGCAGGAAGTAAAGGGAAGCTATTCTAGAAACAGTATGATACCTTCAAATCTTCCCAGGTTCAGGGTCAGTGCCAGTATCATGTGTAGTAACAGCCACAACATTTTTTTGTGGTGCTGTGGACTGAAACCAGGGCTTCACACATTCGAGAAGCACCCTACCACTGAGCTACACTCCCAGCCCTTTTTTATTTTGATCCAGGGTCTTGTTAAGTTGCCAGGCTGCCCTTGAACTTGTGATCCTTCTGCCTCGGTCTCTTAAGTACCTGGGATTATAGACATGCAATCCCACACCTGGCAAAAAGAGCCAAAATTGAGCTGGGCGTGGTGGTGCACGCTTGTAATCCCAGCATTTGGGAGGCTGAGACCGGAGGATCCGGGTTCGAGGCCAGCCTCAGCTACCTAGTGAGGCACTCCGCAACTTAGTGAGACCCGGTTTCAAAATAAAGAATAAAAAGTAGGGCTGGGGGTGTAGCTCGGAGGTAGAATGTCCCTGAGTTCAATCCCTAGTACCGCAAAAAAAAAAGAGCCAAAATTTACAGAGCGCCCACTATGTGATGGCGATTCTGAATTTCATCACTGCAGTGACTCTGAGGTGGGAACTGTTATCCTCTTACAGGATGGAACTGGAAACAGGCCCGAGCATTTCTTTTCATCAAGGCCTAGAATGTCAACTGATTTACAGTAACAACTAACACAAGCACCATCAGACTCTGATTACTTCATTACTCTGCAATCAGGCGGCTGCCTAATGTGGAAAGACTGTCTAATGGCTTCAGGCCCAGATTGACTAATGCGCTCATGTTCACAGCGGGGACAGAAATACCAAAGGCAATGACGATACACCAGGATCTTGAGATCTCACTCCTCCCAGTCAAATCCCACGAAGTACATTAGGTCAATTTTTGTTCAGAATTATGTCCCTCACTCATAATAGGCCTTAGTATTTGTGAGTAACTGAATCACTGATGTGATGGGTAGAGACATCTATCTTTGTGAGTCTTTCTTTTTTTTCTTGGGGATTGAACCCAAGGGCATTCTACCTCTGATCTACACCCTCAGCCCTATTTTTTTTAATTCTTTATTTTGAGAGAGAGTCTCACTAAATTGTGTAGGGCCTTACTAAGTAGCTGAGGCTGTCCTCAAACCTGTGATCCTCCTGTCTCAGCCTCCCAGGTACTGGGACTACAAGCACGCACCACAGCCCTCTGTGACTCCTTGTTAAATTTTTCCAGGGCTGAACAACATACCTTTTGTCAATAGGCGCAGCTTCACCTTTTACACACACTCACTCCCAAGCAACACTATAGGGAAGTGAGACGGCACAACTCTGGGGCCCTGGCTCGTGGGAAACCATACTCACTTGATTGAGGCAACAGGCATGTGCTGGAGCTGGGTCCTGAGATCCTGGAAGTTCAATCCCTCGGGTCTTGGGCAAGCCTTAATCAAATTCAGCACCTGACGATTCAAATTAGGAAGGTTTTAGCAACTTGAATCAGCAACCCTTTGTAAACTTGATTCCCTTTATAAGAAAAAAAAAAAAAAAAAGGAGCCAGGCCCTAATTCAGCCTTGGGTCATTAAGGAAGTACAAAAGCGAGGATTGTCTGTGGTTTACATTTCTGGAGCCATGCATGCAATTTACCTGGTTTTGAGTCACAGTGAGGCCATTTGCTGGCATGAAGCTGTTCCCACTGAAGTTGCCTGCTTCGCTCATTCCCGAATTGCTGATAGCTGTTCTCCCTGGAGGAGGCTGAAATAAGAAATGAGTTCAATCCCCAGTACCACCAAAAAAAAAATGTGATACTGGGGGTTGAATACAGGGGCATTTTACTTCTCTGAGCTATCCCCGTAGACCTCTTTTATTTTTTAATTTGAAACAGGGTCTTGCTAAGTTTCTGAGAGCCTTGCTAAGTTGTTTAAATTGCCTTTGAACCTGTGAACCTCCTGTCTCAGCCTCCCAAGGAACTAAGATTAGAAGCATGCACTACTACACTCAGATTTATTTTCTATTTATTTCTTTTTTGTGGTACTAGGGATGGAACCCAGGGACATTCTACCTTCGGGCTACACCCCCATTCCTATTTTTTATTCTTTATTTTGAAACAGGGTCTCACTAAGTTGTGGAGGGTCTCACTAAGTAGCTGAGGCTGGCTCGAACCGGAATCCTCTAGTTTCAGTCTCCCAAGTACTGGGATTATAAGCGGGTGCCACCACGCCCAGCTTTTATTTTTATTTTGAAACAGGATCTTGCTAAGTTGATCTCACTAGTTGCTGAGACTGGTCTCAAACCTGCAATCCTCCTGTCTCAGACTCCCAACTACTGGTATTACAATGTGCCACCATGCCCAGCTCTATTTTTCATTTTGAAACAGGGTCTCACTAAGTTGCTGAGGGTCTTGCTAAATTGCTGAGGCTGGCCTCAAAAACTGTAATCCTCCTGTCTCAGTCTCCCAAATACTAGGATTACAGGCATGTGCCACCACACCTGGCTCAAATAACTTATTAATAAGCAGACAGGAGCCAGCATAGTGGCATACACCTTTAATCCCAGTACTTGGGAGGCTGAGACCGGAGGATCTGGGTTCGAGGCCAGCCTCAGCTACTTAGTGAGGCACTCCGCAACTTAGTGAGACCCGGTTTCAAAATAAAGAATAAAAAATAGGGCTGGGGGTGTAGCTCGGAGGTAGAATGCCCCTGAGTTCAATCCCCAGTACTGCAAAAAAATAAAATAAAATAAAAGAGTGGGGGTATAGCTTGGAGGTAGAATGTCCCTGCATTCAATCCCTAGCATCACAATAAACAAATAAATAAAATTTATGTTCTTCCCCAAATCAGCTTGCCCAGCTACATTCCACCTCAATTAGCAAACCCAAGCCAAACCCAACCCCGTGGTCCTCAGTCACATGTGAGCGTACACTCTCTCACCTCCCACAGCCTGTACACTACAGCCTGTCAATCATTTGATCCTCCTTGGCCCCATTCTCCTGACTGGCACCTCATCCTGGATCCAGTTTCTCCAACTCCAGCAACCCTCCTCATTGCTACACGCCATGACCTCCTTTGACCGTGCCACTCCTCTACCTAAAGATTTCAAGTGGCTCCCTCTACCTGTGACAGTAACACAAAACACCTAGACATCTAAGACACCATAACTAGCTCAAAGTCTGCATTTTAAGCCAGGTGTGGTGGCCACACCTCTGATCCCAGTACTTGGATGGCTGAGACAGGAGGATTGCAGGTTCAAGGCCAGCCTTGGCATCTTGGTGAGACTCTCGGCAACCTGGTGAGGTCCTGTTTCAAAATAAAAAACAGAAAGGGCTGGGGGTATAGCTTAGAGGTAGAATGCCTCTGGGTCCAATCCCTAGTACCAAAAAACAAAATCTGTATTTTATTCTTGTCTATGCCTTCTCCACACTCTTTATCCGGATGCACTTGGACTTCTTGCTGTCCTGAAACATGCCTCTGATCTGAACCTGTGGCACCCGGTCTGGGAAGGTCTTCCCTGTCTCCTCATCCTTCCAAGTCAACTCATTGCCACTGTCCTTATAAAGCCTTCTCCGATGCTGCCCAAGCCCAGCTAGTTCCTCCCTTCCGTCCCGGGTTCAGCCTTTGGTTCATTCCTTATCACCACCCACGGCACTGTCTGCACGGTGCTTCCCCACACAATGTCCCCCATCTCTGCCCGGCACCTGGTGGGCAGCACCTGCGGCCAGTGTTTCACCTGTTGAGCCAAATAAACAAGAATGAGAGGATCAAAGACAGTAAGTTCTCTCTGTAGACAGAAGAGCACTACTGAAGCACATCAGGAGGAACTGTATCCAGTCAGGAGATTCATTCACTCATTCAACAAATGTCCATTAAATGTCCACTGCTTTGAGGTGTTTTTTAAGCAAAACTCAATCACTGCCCATGTGTTTTCCTATCAGCTCCTGGTAAAACAGGAGATTTACATTTTACAACCCAGTAATACTGAACTGCACAGTTTCTTTTTCTTTTTTCTTTTTTTTTTTTTTGGCGGTACTGGGGATTGAACCCAGGGGCATTCTACCTCCAAGCTATACCCCCAGCCCTATTTTTTTTTTTTTTATTCTTTATTTTGAAACAGGGTCTCATTAAGTTGCGGAGGGCCTCACTAAGCAGCTGAGGCTGGCCTCGAACCCGGATCCTCCGGTCTCAGCTTCCCAAATGCTGGGATTACAAGCGTGCGCCACCACGCCCGGCTCCTATTTTGTTTTTAATTTGTGTGTGTGTGTGGTACTGGGGACTGAACCCAGGGGCAGTCTACCTATGAGCTATACCCTCAGCCCTATTTTTATTCTTTATTTTGAAATAGGGTCTCACTACATTGTGGAAGGCCTCACTAATCCTCTTGTCTCAGCCTCCCAAGGACTTGGAACACAGGCACGTGCCATCATGCCCAGCTCTACTCTTTCCTTCTTAAAATACTCTTTTAAAAATACGTGTGGAATAGGGCCTGGATAGCTCAGTCGGTAGAGCATCAGACTTTTAATCTGAGGGTCCAGGGTTCAAGTCCCTGTTCAGGCGGTAGAGCTACTTTTGTATCATTAGGTTTAGATGACAGCGCCCTGTTAACTGGAGATCAAAGGGACTAAATACAAGAGTTCCCTCGAGTTTCCAGAGGAAATGGGAAAACCCAAAATGTAAAAAAAAAAAAAAAATACGTGTGGAGCCGGGCGTGGTGGCGCACACTTGTAATCCCAGCATTCGGGAGGCTGAGACTGGATATCCGGGTTCGTGGCCAGCCTCAGCTACCTAGTGAGGCACTCTGCAACTTAGCGAGACCCAGTTTCAAAATAAAGAATAAAAAATAGGGCTGGGGGTGTAGCTCGGAGGTAGAGCGCCCCTGAGTTCAATTCCCAGTACCGCAAAAAAAAAAAAATACATGTGGAAAGCCGGGCGTGGTGGCGCACACTTTTAATCCCAGCATTCGGAAGGCTGAGACCGGAGGATCCGGGTTGGAGGCAGGCCTCAGCTACCTAGTGAGGCACTCCGCAACTTAGTGAGACCCTGTTTCAAAATAAAGAATAAAAAATAGGGCTGGGGGTATAGCTCGAAGGTAGAATGCCCCTGAGTTCAATCCCCAGTTCCAAAAAAAAAAAAAAAATGTGTGGAGCTGGGTATGGTGGCGCACACTTGTAATCCCAGCATTCGGGAGGCTGAAACAGGAAGATCCGGGTTCGAGGCCAGCCTCAGCTACTTAGTGAGGCACTCCGCAACTTAGTGAGACCCTGTTTCACAATAAAGAATAAAAAATAGGGCTGGGGTATAGCTCGGAGGTAGAATGCCCCTGAGTTCAATCCCCAGTACCGCAAAAATAAATAAATAAATAAATAAATAAATAAATAAATAAATAAATAAATAAATAAATAAATAAAAATACGTGTGGTAGTGCACACCTGTAATCCCAGGAGGATCTCAGGTTCAAAGTCAGCCTCAGCAAGTAGTGAGACTTTCATCAACCCAGCAAGACACTGTTCCAAAATTTAAAAAAATAAAATAGGACTGGGGGTGTAGCTTGAAGGTAGACTACTCTGGGGTTCAATACCCAGTACCCCCCCCACACACACAACATTCTACAAAGCCAGGTGTGGTGATGAGCACCTGTAGTCCCAGCTATTCAGGAGGCTGAGGCAGGAGGATCACTTGAGCCCAAGAATTCAGGGCCAACCCGGGCAAGATAGCAGGATGCTGATTCAAACAACAAAAAAAGAATATTCTATAAAATCATGTTTCTTGGTTTTCTTCCAGCTTAGTGAGAAACTTCTTTGACTTTCAGTGGCTCCTATTCTGTTTCCAGACTTCTAAAGGTTCATGTGTCCCAGAGCTCAGGACTCTGAACTCCCTAGTTGTTTCCTCATCCACAGCTTTAAGTATCACCTATGCCACAATGACCCTAATGCTTTATCTCCAGCCCCAACTTCTCCCTTAAGTCCCAGTCTTACATAATCAACTGCCCAATTGGATATGAGATGCTAATAAGCAATTACTTGGTAAGTCCAGAACAAAGTTCTGGATTTTACCTTCCAGATCTGCTAGCTTCACCTAGCTGCCCAAGCTCCGAATCCTGGAGTCCCTTTTGAACCCTCGCTTTTCCTCAGATTCTGTAACTAATCTGACACCCATTACTCCCAACAGCTCTACCTCCCACATATATGGAATTCAAGCCCTTTCCCCAGCTGCTGCCACCACTCCCCTGAATTACTTCTATTGCCATTCTTTTTTTTTTGCGGTACTGGTTATTGAATTCAGGGGCATTCTACCTCTGAGCTATACCCCCAGCCCTATTTTTTATTCTTTATTTTGAAACAGTCTCACTAAGTTGTGGAGGGCCTCACTAGGTAGCTAAGGCAGGCCGTGAACCCGGATCCTCTAGTCTAAGCCTCCCAAACCAAATGCTGTCTATTGCCATTCTTGATGCCTCATAGTCTTATTCCATAAGCAACCCAGATGAGCTTTTCACTTCATGGTACTAGGGGCTGAACTCAAGGGCACGCTACCTCCTAGCTACACTCCCAACACATTTTTTTTTTTTTTTTGTGGTACTGGGGATTGAACCCAGGGGCATTCTACCTCCAAGCTACATCTCCAGCCTGATTTTTTATTCTTTATTTTGAAACAGGATCTCACTAAATTGCTAAGGCTGGTCTCAAACTTGCAGTCTCCTGTTTTAGCTCCCCAAGCACTGGGATTAAAGACATGTGCCATCCTGCCTGGCTCTGAGTAAACTTTTTATTTATTTAATTTTATTTTTTTGTGGCACTGGGGATTGAACCCAGGGGCATTCGACCTCCGAGCTATATCCCCAGTCCTATTTTTAATTTTTATTTTGAAACAAAGTCTCATTAGGTTGATGAAAGCCTTACTGCTTGCTGAGACTGTCCTTGAACCTATGATCCTCCTGTCTCAGCCTCCCAAGTACTGAGATTACACTACACCCAGTCATCTGAGAATTTTCTAATACTAGAATCAACAAACCCTTTGAGTGGTCCTAGAGGAACCTGCCCAAGTGAATTTGTACAACAGAAAATAATATGTTGAAATTTCAACATGAACCAAGAAATATAATTTCAGGGGAAAGAAAGTAGTGCATAGTTTCTTCTACTCAGGCAATAGGTTGGAGGAACAGCAACAAAATGCTGTCCTACTTCAGATTTTTCTCTGAATACAAAGCAACAATCCTGGAATTAAGAGCTCAGCCTATAATTGCGTGTCTACCTGAAGGTGGTCTTAGGTCTCAGCCATCCAGGCCAGTGGGGTTGGAGTAATTCTGAGAACAGGAATGACGCCTCCAGAATAGAATGCAATGGCACACCGCATGGAGAAAAGATTGTGAGGACTGAGGGAAGCCTCTTCTCTGACTCAGCATTCAAAACGTCAAGGAAATCGAAGTCAGAGTGCAGAAGCAGCCCATGCTCCTCTGGGAGGGGAAAGGCTGAGGGAGCTGCTCACCTGGCTGCTGGCTTTGCTCAGCACCATGTGCGCGTTGACGACTTCCAGAATGTGTGCGGTGAACTCATTCATGTCCTCCAGGGGCATGATCTTAAAGGCTACCAGGCTCTTTTTGTTCTATTAGAATAGAGGAAAATGTTAATAAAGACAAGCAGATTCAAGTCAATTTTGGGTCAAAACATTGTGGCTCTTTTCTCTCTCTTTTTTTTTTTGCGGTACTGGGGATTGAACTCAGGGGCATTCTACCTCCAAGCTATACCCCCAGCCCTATTTTTTATTCTTTATTTTGAAACCGAGTCTCACTAAGTTGCGGAGTGCCTCACTAGGTAGCTGAGGCTGGCCTCGAACCTGGATCCTCCGGTCTCAGCTTCCCGAATGCTGGGATTACAAGCGTGCGCCACCACGCCCGGCTCCCAGCCCTATTTTTTATTCTTTATTTTGAAACCGAATCTAAGTTGTGGAGTGCCTCACTAGGTAGCTGAGGCTGGCCGCGAACCCGGATCCTCTGGTCTCAGCCTCCCGAATGCTGGGATTACAAGCGTGCGCCACCACGCCCGGCTCACCAGCCCTATTTTTTATTCTTTATTTTGAAACAGGGTCTCACTAAGATGCGGAGTGCCTCACTAGGTAGCTGAGGCTGGCTCAAATGTGGATCCTCCCGTCTCAGCCTCCCAAATGCTGGGATTACAAGCGTGCACCACCACGCCGCTGTACTTTTATATTAAGGTAAAAAACTATTGAAGAAGAGAATAATAAAATAGCTTCTCATTAAATGTGAAGACTTGATTACTAAGTATCCCAAACCTAGGAATCTAGATATTGTTTCATGCAAATACATTTCAATTGCTATTTAATTCTGACATTACCTGAAAGGACCTCAGGTGGCCAGCCACTTTCACGTATGTTTCTGGAGGAACCACAGTGTTTTCGCCACTGGTATCCTAACCGATAAAATACAAAATACAAACATAAGATTTTAGTGATGCTGGTGAAAGCCTTGCTAAAATTTCTCAATTATGTACAGAAAGTGAAAGTTATAAAGTAGAAGAGCTGAAACCTTATATGGCACAAACTAGCCCGTCTTGTTTCAGAACTCATTTTGTAAAATCAGAATAAAAATATCTCTTAAAATAATTTCCAGTTTCAAGCAGGGCGTGGTGGTGCATGGTTGCAATTCCAGTACTTGGGAGGCTGAGACTGGAGGATCCAGGTTCATGGCCAGCCTCAGCTGCTTAGTGAGGTCCTCCGCAACTTAGGGAGACCCTGTTTCAAAATAAAGAATAAAAAACAGGGCTGGGGGTGTAGCTCGGAGGTAGAATACCCCTGAGTTCCATCTCTAGTACTGCAAGAAAAAAAAAAAAAAATCCCATTTCAAAGTTCTATGTCAGAGCCGGGCGTGATGGCACACGTTTGTAATCCCAGCATTTGGGAGGCTGAGACCAGAGGATCCGGGTTCTCGGCCAGCCTCAGCTACCTAGTGAGGCACTCCGCAACTTAGTGAGACCCTATTTCAAAATAAAGAATAAAAAAATAGGGCTGGGGGTATAGCTCGAAGGTAGAATGCCCTTGAGTTCAATCCCTAGTACCGCAAAAAAAAAAAAAAAAGTTCTATGTCAGAAACATCATAAAAAAATAAAAGACCAGCCGGGCGTGGTGGCGCATGCTTGTAATCCTAGCATTTGGGAGGCTGAGACCGGAGGATCTCACGTCTGGCTTATTTTTATTCTGAAATAAGGTCTCACTAAGTTGATGATGAGTCTCATTGCCTCCTGAGGCTGTCCTCAAACCTGGGATCCTCCTGGGGGTTCAATCCTCAGTAACACACACACACACACACACACACACACACACACACACACACACACACACACACACAAATTCTTATGGTGGTTCTAGGAATTGAACTCAGGGGCATTCTACCTCTGAGCTATACCCCCAGCCCTATTTTTTATTCTTTATTTTGAAACAGGGTCTCACTAGCCGGGTGTGGTGGCGCACGCTTGTAATCCCAGCATTCGGGAGGCTGAGACCAGAGGATCC
>PVLC010033812.1:0-17270 GCA_004027655.1 Graphiurus murinus | reverse complement strand
TAGTTTCACTCCATTGTGGTCTGAAAAGATGCAGGGAATTATGTTACATTTTTTGAATTTGCCAGTGCTCTCTTTGTGGCCCAGAATGTGGTCTATTTTGGAGAAGGTTCCATGGGCTGCTGAGAAAAATGTGAATTCAGCTGTAGTTGGGTGAAATATTCTGTATGTATCTAACAGGTCCATTTGGTTTATGGTATTATTTAAGTCTGAAGTATCTTTACTGATGTTTTTTTTTGAAGATCGGTCTAGTGATGTGAGAGGGGTGTTGAAGTTTCCCAGTATTAGTGTATTGGGATCTATGTGTGATTTTATATCATGTAGAGTTTGTTTCATGAAAGTAGCTGCACCTATGTTTGGGGCATAGATGTTGATAATTGTTATTTCCTCTTGCTGTATTGTTTCTTTTACTAGTAAAAAGTGACCTTCTAAGCCGGGCGTGGTGGCGCACGCTTGTAATCCCAGCATTCGGGAGGCTGAGACTGGAGGATCCGGGTTTGCGGCCAGCCTCAGCTACCTAGTGAGGCACTCTGCAACTTAGTGAGACTCGGTTTCAAAACAAAGAATAAAAAATAGGGCTGGGGGTGTAGCTCGGAGGTAGAATGCCCCTGAGTTCAATCCCCAGTACCGCAAAAAAAAAAAAAGTGACCTTCTTTGTCTCTTTTGATGAGCTTAGGCTTGAAATCTAATTTATCCGATATCATAGTTGCTACTCCTGCTTTTCTTCGAGTTCCATTGGCATGAATTACCTTACTCCAGCCCTTCACCTTTAGTTTGTGGGAATCTTTGTATGTAAGGTGCGTTTCTTGCAGGCAGCATACAGATGGATTCTGTGTTTTGATCCATTTTGCCACCCTGTGCCTTTTTATTGGGGAGTTGAGACCATTTATATTCAGTGTGAGTATTGAGAGATGATTTTTAATTCCTAACATTTTGGGTTTTGACTCCTTTTGCAGTAGTGTTTGTTTTTCTTTGCTTAGTTGTTTGCTTCCTGGAAATTATTGTTTCTCTGGTTCTGACGTTTGTTTGTTAGTTCTTCTTTGTAGTTAATCTCTTTGAGTATTTTCTCTAGTCCTGGTTTGGAAGACATGAATGCTTTCAGTTTTTGTTTGTCATGGAAGGTTTTGATATCCCTGTCAATTTTGAGAGAGAGTTTTGCTGGGTAGGAGAATCTTGGCTGCAAGTTATTTTCTTTCAAAGTTTGGAATATGTTACTCCAGCCCCTCCCGGCTTTCATGACTTGGTTTGGGAGGTCTGGAGTGATTCTAATTGGTTTGCCTCTAAATGTTACTTGGCCTTTAACTTTTGTTGCCTTTAGAATTCTTTCCTTAGCTTCTACATTAGTCATCTTGATTATTATGTGGCGTGGTGAACCTCTTCTTTGGTCTTGTCTGACGGGGGTTCTATATGTTTCCTACACCTGTGTACCAATTTATCTTTCTATGTTTGGAAAGTTCTCTGATATTACTCCTTTGAAAAGGTTGTTTATTCCATTAGTTTCAACTTCTAATCCCTCTTCTATGCCTATTATTCTTAGATTAGCTCTTTTAAAATTGGCCCAGATCTCATCGATGTCAGATTCATACTGTCGAATGTTTTTTTCTAGATTATGTATAATGGATTCATTTTCGGAATGGTCATCTTCTAGAAGTGATATTCTGTTTTCCATATGGTCTAATCTATTGTTTATAGTATGTATTGATGCCTCCACTTCTCTTATTGCCTCTTTCACATCTTTCACTTCCCTCAAGGCTTCGCTATGATTCCTGCTCATGGTGTCATATTCTTTGTTTATTTGTTCCTTTATTTCTTTCCAGCTCTCTCTGCATTCTTTCTGGAAGTTTTGTATCACTTCTATTATTAAAGATCTGAATTGTCCTTCTGGTAAGCTCTGCCATTCAGTGTCATTGAGTTCTGTTGTTGTGGGGTCATGTTGACTCATTGTTTCTTTAGTATTTCTCCTTCCCATGGTTTCCCTGTTCTTAAATTTATAACCTTTCTGCTCTTGCATGCTTTCTCTGAATTTATAGGTGTCTTATTTTTATTTCCTCTCTGTAAATGGTATCTTCTACTGAGTTGCAATTACTCTGGTATTTTTTCTGCCTGCTCTATTGGTGTCTTTGGTGGGTTTTAGTTGTTGACTTCTAGGATCTAGCAAAAGCTAAAAAGCAACCAATCCTCTGAACAAACATACATAAATCAAAGCAATGCAAAGTGAAAACAGAGTAAAAACGGAACAAAACAAAGCAAAAAAACCCAGAAAACAAAAACAAGAAACGTCAGCAAGAAGCAAAATAAAAATCCCTGCAAGTTTGTAAGAACAGACCTGGTTTGGCCTCTGCAGATCTTTTGGGCAGATTTTTGCTGCTGTGGGCAGCCGACAAGATGGTGGCTGCTACTGCTGCGCACACGCCGGCTCCCCCGTTCTCCCTGGTCTGCTCCTTAGATTTGGGCCAGCTGCCCGTTTCTTTACTCACTTTTGAGCTGATTTGCTTCTCCTTCCTTCTGTCGAGAAGCTGCTCCTGCGGCAGTTTTGATTCAAGCTCTGGAGTGCAGTTATCTCTGCTCCGGCTCTGTGGGGAGAGGTGAGCTGGGATGGTCCTGCGCGGGCTTAAGCTGGTCGTGACCACGCGTTCTGGTCTCTGTCGAAGGTGCCTCGAAATGCCGCCTGGCTAGGATGAGGAGTTCAGGAGTCGCTCACTCCAGCTCTGGCCGGTGGGGTGCAGAGGGTTGTTGTATATTTCTTTCTTAGTAGACTCCACGCCGGGGGGGGGGGCCGGCTCAATGGCGTCCTCCGCTTGGTGGTGTGGCGCCGGGGCCGCGGAGACGGGCTTCTTTGCTCTCCCTGGTCGGCCTTCCGGGTTCTGCTCAGTTGTATTCCAGTTTTCGCAGCGTTTTTCACCCTTTTTTGCTTTTTTCTTCTTTCAAAAAGCTGGTTCCACGACTAATTTGAATCAAGCTCACAGTGCCTCTTGAGACGTGTCTCACTCCGTCGCCATCTTCCCGGAAGTCCTCGTCTTTTTCTTAATCTACTAAAATATCCCTTGTAGGTGGCTCAGCTAAACTTTTACTCAATCTTTAAAAAATAATGATTTCAGCCAGGCATGGTGGCTCATATCTGTAATCCTAGTATTTGGGTGGCTGAGATAGGAGGATCATAGGTTTGAGGCCAGCCTCAGGAAATTAGTAAGACCCTTAGCAACTTAGCAAGACCCTGTTTCAAAATAAAAAATAAAAAGTGCTGGGGGAGTAGCTCGAATGTAGAACATCCCAGGTTTAATCCCCAGTAAGCCCCTCAAAAAAATCCAAATATGTGAGATACAGTTTCAGTAATAATTAAACTGCAAAACTAAAAGTAAATTTCAGTATATAATTTGGAATTTCTGTGTTGTATAATTAAAATACTCAATTTGAATTGGTATACATTTAAATATTTTAAAGAAAATTGATTTCAATTATAATTATTAAACATTTCATTTCCAAAATTGTCCCTGGATATTTTGATACATTATCTTTTTTGTTAAAAACATGCCAGCAACATTTTTCTTGAATTGAATATAATACTTCCTTAGTTATGAATAAATTACAGATCAACATTAACAAATTCAGATTCATACTCCAGTTCCAATTATTTTGGAAACTTTAAATTGAAGTTCCTATTTGCACAGAAAGCAACCCACTCACTAATGTAGAAAATAACATCATAAACTCTGCATGTAATGATTTTAGAAACTTTAGAAATATGTGAAGTGTTCTTAATAAATTGTTCAGTCTCATTATCTTTGTCTCACTGAATGCTTAAGCCTTCTGGAAAATAGAAGCTCTCCAGAATTGCTCTCTTCATTTTGGACATAATGATTTTTTTCCAACAAGAATGTTTTGAGGTATCCATCAATGGATGAATAGATAAAGAAAATGTGGCATATACACATGATGGGATTCTACTCAGACATAAAAAAGGAAAAAAATATGCCAAAAGGAAAATCAATAGAACTCGATAATATTATGCTGAGATCATCCATTCTCAGAAAGTCAAGGGTCACATTTTTTCCTTCATATGTGGCAGCTAGAGAGAAAATAGGAAACATAGGGATTTTATGTAAATGAGAAGAAAACCAGTAGACTAGTGGAAGGGATTTTGGGTGGGAGATAGGAACGGGAAAAAGGAGGATAGAAGAAGGAAACAGATGAAGTAATACTGTGGCAATATATGAAGACACCACTACTAATCTAACATATACAGGAAGAAGGTAATAAAAGTATTTTTTTAACATGAAAGAACAGCTATATGGTAAAGTATTACACTTTATCTCTGTGTGATGGTATTTCTGGGTAAACTTTTGTTGATGCTTTGTTTTGCAGAAACAGAGGCTAGTTTGTCATATAATTTGACGAATCCAATTGACATTTTGTCTCAGTCAATAGAATGCTTTTATTTTATAATAAATTATTCTTGTTATGGAATACAGAGCTGCAACATTTCCATTAGCTTTTCATTAAAAAAAAAACTTATTTGAACAATGAATTTGGAATATTTTTATGCTGCCCCTCCTCCCACACCCAGATTGATGACTGTGCCTGGGCTTTACCCTTAGGAGCAACTTCTTCATGTGAAAAAAAATCATGGTGAATTCCCAATTCAGTCAGGGCAAGAGTTTTCTCTGCTACTTTACATCCATGTCTAACCCTCCATTTTTCCCATCCTCTAATTTCTAACCCCACCAAAGGAGGCTATGAACAGGATGCTATGGAATTAAACAGAGCTGGGGTGACTTGTGGAAAGAGAAGACTGCCTACCTCTCAGTTTTACCAGGCCGTGCCCTGACTTTTTTGGGAGTTGGCAGGATTTTTGCTTAGTCTAAATTCCAGGATCACCTGTAATCAGTGAGCAGGCCATACTCTTTCCTCCATGATCAGAGAGAAGATGATCTTAGAATTAGAGTTAGGCCTGAAGAGATGTGTCTTCTGCTTTTCCCCTGTCACACTCATTTTTTTCCCTCAACATATGAATCATCTTAGTCTGATTTGTTTTTACTATAACAAAATGCTTGAGACTGGGTAATTTATAAAAAAAAAATAGAGGGTTCTTTTTCTCATGGTTCTGGTGACTTAGAAGTCCAAGAGTATCATGCTAGCTAGCATTTTCTCACCATCTGGTAAGGGCCTTCTTACTGCATTTTAATATGGCAGAAAACATCACATTGTGAGACAGACAAATTGACTTATAACAGACCCACTCTTGAGATAAACTATCAATCTATTACTCTATTAATCCACGAGTTGATGGATATATTCATGAGGGCAAAGTCTTTATGACCTAAACCCATCTTAAATGTCCCACCTGGTCCCACCTTTTAATACATCAAGAATGAATTAAGTTTCAAGACAAGTTTTGGTGGGGATGTTCAAACCATAACATTAACAAAATAAACTTAATTATTCATTCTTATGAAATAGGATATTAGGCAAGGTAATATTGCATGGACATGAATACTCAAAACAAAGAAGTTTTCTTTAATTATACGATCAGTCCATGTTCAATGTAGAAAAATATAAACTGCACACATTTAAGCAAGTTAAAGAAAAAACAGCTTATGGCCACATCACCCCAAGATTGTCATTGTTAACTCTTTCGTGTTTTATTTCAGGTTTATTTTTATATGAATATAAACATCTAAACACACATAACACTTGTCTACCTATTTTTATGTAGCTCTCAAAAGTGCATTTGAAGCCTCTGTTTCTGTTCCAGAGGAGTTATAAACAGCTAGGCAATAAGGGATTAGAAACAGCTAGGGAATGAGGGATGGAGGCCCCCTGGAGACACAAGTTTAATGAAACTGAGAACAAGGAGATGAGGATCAGACTGGCCTTGAGTAATGTGGCTATGCTATTTTGCAGACTACTGCGTGATATGGAATAGAGCCCTGGCACTGGGGATTGTCCTTGAACAGCATATGTGCTATTCCCAAGATGTTCCAGGTGCAGCCTGACCCATTGGAAATGAGTAATTTATAAAAAGGAAGAAGGAAAAGGGGAGGTAATGGGGGGAGGGGGAGTGATACCAGAAGGGAAGAAGATGAGAGAGAAAACTGGCATCAACTCAGGACTCCTCTACCCTGTGTGGGAGAACTATTCTTTCTTTCTTTCTTTTTATTTTTTTCAGTACTGGAGATTGAACTCAGGGGCATTCTACCTCTGAGTTATACCCCCAGCCCTATTTTTTATTCTTTACTGTGAAACAGGGTCTCGCTAAGTTGTGGAGTGCCTCACTAGGTAGCTGAGGCTGGCCGCAAACCCGGATCCTCCTGTCTCAGCCTCCCAAATACCGGGATTACAAGCGTGTGCCACCACACCCAGCCTGTTCTGTCTTTCTGTTCCCCATTTTCTTTGGATTAAAATAAATTTCCATTTTCTTACACTTATCCTTTTGTTTGTCCATAACTTCATTCATTGACATCATGGGACAAAGGATCCAATAAAAAATTTTTTTTGGTTACATTACCATAGCTGGTTATCCGGGGTCATATTGTAGCACTACTAAATGTGAACTAATAGGAGTTAACAGAAACAATAGTGAGTGCCATTGGGCCTTTTTGATCTTTTGAGTATCCATCACAGGCTACAGGTATATGTAGAAAAAGCACAAAGTTCTAAGTCCCTCCATGGAGATATTAGCCAACCTCTGGGGTGCTATTTAAGGAGCCAGACCTTTATCCTCGACACCCTGAGAGTGAGAAACTAAGGGTGTTCTAAGGCATCCTGTTGAAAACTGTTACTTAGATGTACAATTATCTTATCTTGGAGACAGTCAAACTTTCACAAAAGGGTGATCAGTGAGAAGACTTCCTCCTACCTCTCCAATAAACCAGTCTCCTAGGACAAACAAAGATACTTGTTTTTTTGTATTTACTTCAAGAGATATTAGAAATTTTATCAGAAATGTTGCATGCTTTACATTCTGATTTGCATTATGATTTTCCTGTAACATTATATCTTGGATATCCTTCAATATCAGACCAAATAGAGCTGCCCAGGTTGTTCCCACTCCCGGCTCCTCCACACAGGATATTAAGATTGACGTTGGTATCCTCACATATGTACAGTTGGTACTGGAGATTGAATCAAGGGATATTCTATCTCTGAGCTACATCCCCAGCCCTACTTTTATTTGGAAACAGTGTCTCACTAAAGTGTGGAAGGCCTCACTGAGTTTCTGAGGCTGGCTACAAATCTGAGGTCCTCTTTACAATCCCCAAGTACTAGGATTATAAAGCATGGGCCACTGCACCTGGCCTTTTTTCCTTTTCCTTTCCCATTCCCTTTCCCCTTCCTTCCTTCCTTCCTTTTTATTTTCTTTCTTTCTCTCTCGCTCTTACTCCCTTCTCTCTCTCGCTCTCTCGCTCTCTCGCTCCTCTTCTCTTCTCTTCTCTTCTCTTCTCTTCTCTTCTCTTCTCTTCTTTTTTGTCACTGGGGATTGAACTTAAGGGCATTCTATCTCCAAGCTACGCCACAGCCCCCATAACTTGTTGAGGCTGGCCTCAAACCTGCAATCCTCCTGTCTCATCTTCCCAAGTACTAGGATTACAGGCATGCATCACCATGTCTGGCTATTTTAGTATTTTCTTAATATTCATTTATGGTAACTTTAGGATGGTAATTAAATGTGACTTTATTAGAAGTATGTGCTGAATAAATCTTAATTTAGAAATCTGTGTTTCTGTCTCCTTTCTTCCCAAACACATCTGTGACCTATATTCAATTATAACTTCCACCCTCAGATGGTGAAAACATTTTGAAGCCTGATCAGATGAAAGAAGTGCTAATAAAATGGGCTTTTCTATTTCTGGAAGTCATTGATATGATGTGATGTAACTTGATTAAATGGCTAGAGATCATGTCTTCTAAATTAAGAAATCACATGGTTCAACATACTAGTTTTCCAAGTTTAGAAAGGGGGCAACAGAAAGTTGAAAATAGGTCAACAAACAAAATTAATCCACATCATGGCAAGTTAATGCGTAACCAACCAAAAACCAATTGAAACACAAATACTTAATGAGAATAAGACATTTGAATGGCAATGTGGTTGAAAATTAAGCAAGCCAATCTGTAAATTAGATATTGCCTCAAAGCACACTGGGGCAGCAAAAATAGACAAGCACCTTGCAGGGGTTCTGGGGGAGGAGGGTTGAGGATGGCAGCTCTGGTGCTCAGGGGTCTCTCATTGCAGGGAGACTGCTACTCCATCTTTGTGCTTCTAGGTCTATCATATATTGTAAATGCCCACTGTCCTCTCCACATGCAAACTGTGAACTCCAAATTCTTTATAATTTTTACATCTTAATATACTCCAAGAATATGGCACATAAAATTATCTCTCTATTAACTAAACACTAGGGGGAGATCAGAAGTCTCAGCATTCCATGGTCATATGGATAATAGAAGATTAAAAAATCAGTGGGAATTCAGACAGCTTAGAAAAACTATGGAGTCTAGAGGATTGACTAAGATTAAAAGCAAAAGTTCAAAAGTTTATGATAACCAAAAAGTGTAGCATTTACAAGCTTAAAAGTTCTGGAGGAAGCTAGGCACAGTGGTACATGCCTGTAATACCAGTACTTAGGAGGCTGAGACAGGAGGATCACAGGTTCCAGGACAACCAAGGCAATATAGTAAAGACCTGTCCCCCCTCCCTCAAAAAATTTAAAGGGCTTGGGGTATAGCTCAGTGGCAGAACACCCTTGGGTTCAATCCCCATTGCCACAATTTTTTAAATGAAAAATAAATAGCCAGGTGTGATGGTACGTGCCTGTAATCCCAGTACTTAGGAGGCTGAGACAGAAGGAGCTCAGGTTTGAGGCCAGCCTCAGCAATTTAGTGGGATCCTCAGCAACTTAGTGACAACTGAATTCAAAGGGTTGTGGGTGTAGCCAGGAGGTAGAATGTCCCTGGGTTTAATTTGCAGTACAAATAAATAAAATAAATAAATAACCCAATTTAAAAAATGGGCAAATAATCTAAATAGACACTTCACAAAAGAAGAAATACAAATGGCCAATAAATGTATGAGGAAATGTTCAACATCATTAGCAATTAGAGAAATGCAAATCAAAACTACCTTGAGATTTCACCTAACCCCAATTAGAATGGTAATCATCAAAAACACAAACAACAACAAATGCTGGCAAGGGTGTGGAGAAGTGGGAACCCTAATACATTGTTGGTGGGATTGCAGATTAGTGCAACCACTTGGAAAACAGTATGGAGAATCCTCAGACAAATGGGAATGAGCCTACCATATGATCCAGCAATACCACTTCTGGGTATCTCCCAAAAGAATGGAAACCAAACTATCTGACCAATGCATGTGTATCTATGTTTATAGCTGTACAATTCACAGTTGCCAAACTATGGAAGCTGCCAAAATATCCATCAACAGATGAATGGATTACAAAACTATGGGATATGTAGAGAATGGAATTTTACTCAGCCATAAAGAAGAACAAAATCATGTCATTTTCAGGGAAATGGATGGAACTGGAAAACATTATGCTAAGTGAGATTAGTCAGTCACAAAAAGTAAAAAATAGTACTCTTTCCCTAATATGTGGAAGCTAGGGAGAAAGTGGGTCATAAGAGGAACTCTAGATGAAGAAAGAGAAATCTTGGATGAGCAAAGAAGGTGATTTAACTGAAGGTGATGGGAGTGGGGAGGGAAACACCCTAATGCACATGATGTACTTTCACAAACATATCGAAGTCAATCACTAAACTGAACTTGAAAAGGTTTGGGGGGAGAGAATGGGGCGGAAATTGGGGAAGGGTTAAATGAGAAATGTGTGCATGTATGCCTTTACCAGCTTGTACCTAACAAAGATGTATGATTACAATGTACTACTACTACTACTACTACTACTACTACTAATAATAATAATAAATGGGCTAGAGTAAAACCTATTGTGGGGCCCTCTTAGTTCAAGGGGAATTCATTTCTGCTCCTAATTGTTGCCATACGAGGTACTACAGGAATATAGCAAACTGGACATGAACTGTGACCAAAGGATTCTAGTAAAGAACCAATGACTACAACACAAGTTTCAATATTTAGTCATTGACAAATGAATGGAAATAAGTCACAGAGTGTAAAGATGATTTCCACAGGGGAAAATGAGATGGAACTAGTTGAAATTGAACAAATGCACAAAGGCAGGAAAATGAATGATGATTGGGAATGGAGTTTACTGAGATTTGGCTAGAGGCTATAAAATATATGTAGCACAGAGTTGAGAGACAGGGCAAGCAGGAGGAGCATGGAAGGTTTTTTTTGTTTTTTTGTTTTTTTTTTTTTTTTACTTTTTACCTATTTATTGACATGTAATTTACAATTCGACTACTTATTTATTTATTTTGGTACTGGGAATTGAACTCAGGGGCATTCTACCTCTGAGCTACATCCCCAGCCTATTTAAATTTAATTTACTTTTATTATTTTATTTTTGAAACAGGGTCTCACTAAGTTGCTGAGTCTGGCCTCAAACCTGCTATCTTCCTGTTTCAACCTCCCAGGTATTAGGATTACAGGTGTGTGCCACCATGCCCAGCCAATTCACCTATTTAAAGTGTGTGATTCAATGTGTTATAGTATATTCACAGAATTATGCATTCTTCAGCACAATCTAGTTTTATACTGAAAACTACAAAACATTGCTGAAAGAAATTTAAAGACGACCCAAATAAAGAAACATTTAAGGAGTATAAAAGTTAATTTTACAGCATTTTGGGCCCCCTGAAAAGAAGCCCATAATCATTAACCATAAATATACATTCTCTGTTACCTACCCTCCCTGCTGCCTTCCACCCCAGCCCTAGAAAATCACTAATTCACTCTTTAAGGATTTACCTATTCTGGATATTTCATATAATTTGGATCATACAATATGTGGTATTTTTTGAGGATTCTTTCTCTCTTCAGCATAATATTTTCAAGGCTCCATGTCTCATTACTTCATTTCTTTTTATTATGAAAAAATATTCTATTACATGGATACACTACACTTTATCCATTCATCACTTGATGGACATTAAGTTGTTTTTACTATGGGACTATTATGAATAATGCTATTATAAACACTCATATGTAAGTTTTTGTTTCTCAATGTATTTGGGGTATATAGCTAGAAATTTAATGGTTGGGTCGTATGGTAACTCTATGTTTAACTTTTTTGGGGGATACTGGGGATTGAACCCAGGGATATTCTACATCTGAGCTGTACCCCAATCTGTTGTTGTTGTTGTTATTATTATTATTTTGTACTTGGGATTGAACCCAGTGGCATTGTACCTCCAAACCACACCTGCAGCCTTTTTTATTTTTTATTTTGAAACGGCCTAAGTTACTGAGGCTGGCCTCAGACTGTGATACTCCTGTTTCAGCCTCCCAAGCACTGGAATCACAAGTGTGCACCACCTTGCCTAGCTCTATGCTTAACTTTTTTTAGAACTGTCAAACTATTTTCCATAGCAGCTGCACCATTTTACATTTTCACCAGCACAATATACAATGGTTCCAATTTCTCCACATCCTTGTCAATGCTTGTGATTATCTGTCTTTTTTACGATTAGCCATATTAGTGGGTGTGAAGTGGCATCTCCTGGTGGTTTTAATTTGCATGTTACTGATCTCTTGTGATGTTGAGCATCTTTTCATGTGTTTATTGTTCATTCATATGTATTTTAATTGTCTATTTGATCCTTTAGTTCATTTTCAAACAGTTATTTGTCATATTATTTCTGAGTTCTAAGAGTGTTTCATATATTCTGGACACAAGTGCCTTACCAGATATATGATTTGCAGACATTTTCCCCAGTTTTGTGGATTGTCCTTTCACTTTCTTGATGGTGTCCTTTGAAGCACACAATTTATTAATTGTGATAATGTCCAGTTTATCTCTTTTTTCTTTGGTTGCTTGTGCATTTGGTGCCATGTTTAAGAAACCATTGCACTGGACATTGTAGTGCATACCTGTGATCTCAGTACTTGGGAACCTGAGACAAGAGAATCGCAGTTTCAAAGCCAGCCTCAGCAATTTAGTGAGACCTTGTTTCCAAATAAAAAATAAAAAAAATAGGGCTGGGAGTGTAGCTCAGAGGTAGAATGCCCCTAGGTTCAATCCATAATACCAGAAGAGAAAAGAAAGGAAGAAAGAAAGAAGGAAGAAACCATTGCATAAGCAAGATCATAAAGATTTATACCTATATTTTTTGTTTTAGAGTTTTATAGTTTTTGCTATTTAGGTCTTGGATCTATTTTGAGGTACTGTTTATATATGGCGTGAGGTAGGTGAGGGTTCAATTTCATTCTTTTGCATGTGGATATAGTGGTACCAGCACCATTTCTTGAAGAGAATACTCTTTATCCATTAATTTTTCTTGGCACCCTTCTCAAAAAGCAAAGGACCATATATGTGTGGGTTTGTTTCTGGGCTTTAGATTGTTTCAGGGGCCTATTCCATTGACCAATATGTCTATCCTTATGCCAGTACCACAGTGTCTAGATAACTGTAGCTTTGTAATAAGTTTGTTCTCTCCACTATGTTCTCTTTTTAATGATTGTCTTAGGTATTCAGGATCCCCTGTATTTTCATATAGATTTTAGAATCAGTTTATGCATTTCTGCAAAAATTCTAGGTAGGATTTTTATAGAGATTATGTCTAATTCATAGATCAATAATGGGAGTACACAGAACAGTGACTCTTCCAATCTACAAATGTCTTTCCATTTACTTAGGTCTCCTTTCGTGTGTGTGTGTGTGGGGGGGTACTGGGGATTGAACCCAGGGGCATTCTACCTCCAAGCTACATCCCCAGCCCTATTTTTAGAAATAGGGTCTCACTAAGTTGTGGAGGGCCTCACTAAGTAGCTAAGGCTCCCTATGAACCTTTGATTCTCCCATCTCAGCCTCCCAAGCACTGGGATTATAAGTGTGTGTCACCACACCTGTCTAGGACTTCTTTGATTCCTTAAAGCATTATTTTGAAGGTTTTTTTTGTACTGGGGATTGAATCCAGAAGTATTCTACCCCCAAGCTATATCCCAGCCCATTTTTTATTTTTTATTTTGAAAAAGGGTCTTGCTAAGTTGCCGAGGCTGGCCTGGAACCTGCAGTCCTGTTTCAGCTTCCCAAATACTGAAATTACAGGTGTGTGCCAGTGTGCCAAACTTATTTTTTAGATTTCATTGTGTACATCTTGCACCTCATTGGTTAAGTGTACTTTTAAGTGTTTTTACTTTGGCAATGTTCATTGATAATATAGATGGCTACAACTGAGGTTGAATACAACAGGAAAATCAAAGGTTTGAGGGACAGCCTCAGCAACTTAGTGAGACCCTATTTTAAGATAAAATAGAAAAGTCTGGAGATATAGCTCGGAAGTAAAACACCCCTGGGCTCAACCTCCAGTACCACAATAAATAAGTAAATAAATAAATAAATAAACAAATAAACAAACAAACAGGCAGGCTTTGGGTAAGTAAACTAAGAATAAACTAAGTTCTCTCTGGAGAACTTAGTACCTATAAAAATGAAACCAGCTGGGCATGGTGGCGCATGCTTGTAATCCCACTACTTGGGAGGCTGATACTGGAGGATCTGGGTTTGCAGCTAGCTGCAGCTACTTAGTGAGACCCTGTTTCAAAATAATGAATTAAAAATAGGGCTGGGGGTGTATCTCAGAGGTAGAATGCCCCTGAGTTCAATCCCCAGTACAGCAAAAAAAAAAAAAAAAAAAAAGAGAAACCATTGGACTGGATAATTTCTAAGGGCCCTCCCAATTCAAACTATCATCCCGTGACAATTCCATACCAGTCTTCTCACAGAAAAGTCCACTCTGCCTCCTGCTTCCCTCAAGGTGAAAAATGGAAATGCATTCTAAGTTATTGGGTGTATGAAAAATCTCTGAGATTCTCAGAGGAAAGAAAGTTTCCTCCCTTTTTCTGCTGTCTGTCATGGGGAGTAGAGTGTAGCAGGAGCTCTACAAGAACCTGTTTGGGACCATGGCCCAGCCACTGAGCAAGTCATCGTACCTGTTCATCCAGGAAGTAAAACACCCCTGGGCTCAACCTCCAGTACCACAATAAATAAGTAAATAAATAAATAAATAAACAAATAAACAAACAAACAGGCAGGCTTTGGGTAAGTAAACTAAGAATAAACTAAGTTCTCTCTGGAGAACTTAGTACCTCTCTCTCTCCTCTCTTCTCTGCTTCTCTCTCCTCTCCTCTCCTCTCCTCTCCTCTCCTCTCCTTTCTTCTTCTTCTTCTTCTTCTTCTTCTTCTTCTTCTTCTTCTTCTTCTTCTTCTTCTTTTCTCTCTCTCTCTCTCTCTCTCTCTCTCTCTCTCTCTCTCTCTCTCTCTCTCTCTCTCTCTCTTTCGTACTAAATATTGAACCCAGGGGCATTCTAACTCTGAGCTAGACCCCCAGCCCTTTTTACTTTTATGTTTTGAAACAGGGTCTTGTTAGGTTGCTGAGGCTGACCTGGAACCTGTAATCCTCCTGTCTCAGCAGCCCAAGCCCTGGGGATACAGGTGTGCACAACCACACGGAGCTTTCATCCACATTTCTGTGCTGTTACTCTTTCAGAACACATGAGGGTGCTTCAGAGGTGTCTACACAATGGTTCTTTGATGACTGTGTCTGGAACAATTAAAACATCTGCACTGCTTTTGCCTTTGGCTTTGTGTGTATGGACCATTAGTGAAGCTTTGTTTCTGAAAAGGCCACCTCTGGATCCTGGGAGCCTCTGGACTTTCTACGACCACAATCTAGAATTGAAAGGCTATACAGCAAATCAGTCCTTATTGATTTCAAGGGACATTAAAAGCACACTCTACCTTGAAACTGGCTCACTGAGTCTGTTGTGGAAAAGACTTCATAATACTTCCTAGAAGCTCACTTTCCGACTTTCCTTTCCCTGGGAGAAAAAAATAAGTTAAACATAAGGAGGCCAGGTGTGGTGGTGCACATCTGAATCCCTGAACTTGGGAGTATAAGACAGGAGGATCACAAATTCAAAGCCAGCCTAAGCAGCTTAGCATGGCCCTCTGCAACTTAGTGAGACCCTGTTTCAAAACAAAAAATAAAATAAGGCCATGAGTGTAACTCAGAGGTAGAATACCCCTGGGTTCAATCCCCAGTGCCAAAAGAAAAAGAAAAAGAAAAGAAGAAAGAAATGAAGGAAGGAAGGAAAGGAAAGGAGGGCCAGGCATGCTTGTAATCCCAGTACTTGGGAGGCTGAGACAGGAGGATCTGGGTTCTCGGCCAGCCTCAGCTACTTAGTGAGGCCCTTTGCAACTTAGTGAGACCCTGTTTCGAAATAAAGAATATTTTTTCAAGAAACCAGGTTTTGGTTTTGTTGATCTTCTGTATTGTTTTTTTTATTCTCTATTTCATTCATTTCTGCTCTGATTTTCATGATTTCCTGTCTTCTGCTGGCTTTGGGGTTAGACTGTTCTTGTTTTTCCAGTGCTTTGAGCTGTGTCTTTAGGTTATTTATTTGGTGATTTTCTGTTCTTCTTATGTGGGCACTCAGTGCTATAAATTTTCCTCTCAGTACTGCCTTTAAGGTGTCCCATAGGTTTTAATATGTTGTATCTCTGTTTTCATGGTTTCTAGGAATTTTTTAATTTCTCTCCTTACTTCTTCTATGACCCAGTCTTCATTCAGCAATGTGGTGTTCAGTCTCCATGTGTTTCCATGGTTACTTTGTGTCTTCTTGGAGTTAATTTCTAATTTCACTCCATTGTGATCTGAGAAGATGCAGGGAATTATGTTGCATTTTTTTAATTTGCCAGTGCTTGCTTTGTGGCCCAGAATGTGGTCTATTTTGGAGAAGGTTCCATGTGCAGCTGAAAAAAATGTGAATTCAGCTGTAGTTGGGTGAAAGAGTCTATATGTGTCTAATAGGTCCATTTAGTTTATGATATTCTTTAGGTCTGAGGCATCTCTGCTGACCTTTTGTTTAGAGGAATGGTCTAGAGATGTAAGAGGAGTATTGAAGTCTCCTAGTATTAGTGTATTGGGGTCTATGTGTGTCTTTGTATCATACAGAGTATGTTTTATGAAAGTGGCTGCACCTGCATTTGGGACATAAATGTTGATAATTGTTATTTCCTCTTGCTGTATTGTTCCTTTTACTAGTAAAAAATGACCTGCTTTGTCTTTTCTGATAAGCTTAGGCTTGAAGTCTAATTTATCTGATATCATGGTTGCTACTCCTGCTTGTCTTCGGGTACCATTGGCATGGATTACCTTACTCCAGCCCCTCACCTTTAGCTGGTGGGCATGTTTGCTTGTTAGATGTGTTTCTTGCAGGCAGCATATAGATGGATTCTGGGTTTTGATCCATTTTGCCACCTTGTGCCTTTTTATTGGGGAATTGAGACCATTTATATTCAATGTAATTATTGAGAGATGGTTTTTGATTCCTAACATTTTGAGTTTTGACTTCTGTTTTCAGTGGATTTTATTCTTCTTGGCTTAGTTGTTTGCTTCCTGGAAATTATTGTTTCTCTAGTTCTGATGTTTACTCATTAGTTCTTCTTGGTATTGGCACAAAAACAGACACACAGACCAATGGAACAGAATAGAAGCCTCAGAAACAGACCCACAGACTTACAGTCAACTGATTTTTGACAAAGGAGCCAAAATTATACACTGGAAAAAGGATAACCTCTTTAACAAATGGTGTTGGCAAAACTGGTTAACCATATGCAGGAAAATGGAAATAAACCCCACTTTCTCACCCTGCACAAGAGTCAACTCAAGGTGGATCAGAGACCTGGAAGTTAGGCCAGAGACCTTGCAGCTACTTGAAGAGGTCATAGGACCAACACTTGAACACATAGGCACAGGTTAAAACTTTCTCAACAAGACCTCAAAAGCACAAGCAACCCTCAGGAAGATCAATACATGGGATTGCATTAAACTGAAGAGCTTTTGTGCAGCAAAGGAAACTATCAAGAACTTAAACAGACAGCCTACAGAGTGGGAGAAGATTTTTGCCAGTTACTCTACAGATAGAGGTCTAATATCTAGGATATACAAAGAACTCAAGAAAATCACAGCTAAGAAAGCAAATAACCCAATCAAAAAATGGGCAAAGGATCTAAATAGACACTTCACAAAAGAAGAAATACAAATGGCCAATAAATGTATGAGGAAATGTTCCACATCATTAGCAATCAGAGAGATGCAAATCAAAACTACCTTGAG
>PVLC010033811.1:0-17271 GCA_004027655.1 Graphiurus murinus | reverse complement strand
CGGGCGTGGTGGCGCACGCTTGTAATCCCAGCATTCGGGAGGCTGAGACCGGAGGATCTGGGTTCGCGGCCAGCCTCAGCTACCTAGTGAGGCACTCCGCAACTTAGTGAGACTCGGTTTCAAAATAAAGAATAAAAAATAGGGCTGGGGGTATAGCTTGGAGGTAGAATGCCCCTGAGTTCAATCCCCAGTACCGCAACAAACAAACAAACAATCAAAAACAAACAAACAAACAAACAAAAAATCAGCCACTTTTCACCACACAGGTCTCTCCTTGCACCTGGCCAGCCCTCTCAATAACTCCTCTGAGCCACTGTTTAGGGAACCTAGACACATCACAACACAGACAGACAGACAGATGCCTCACCTACAACTTTAAAGATTTTCTATGTGTACTCTCTATACAGCAGATACTATCAAACATTAAAGTGTGGAAAGTAGGGAAAAGAATAAATGATAAAAGATGTAACAGGAAATTTCCCAAAGAGAGATGAAATATTCACAGTAATCAGATAAATTAGACTCTGCAACCAAAAGCATTTCTAGAAATAACCAGAATAAGCCCATACTGATAACAAGTAGGATTCACCAGAGACTATAAAAATCTATACTCTTATGAACTTATCATAGCCGCTATAGCATAAATGTTTATGGGAGATTTTAGCACATTTTTCAAGTTAATTAATTGGACAAGCTGATCAAAATCAAATAACATATTTGAAAAAAAAAGATATGAAATATTGCAACGGAAAATTGGAGAATACACATAAAATATACATGAAAATGAATATTTACTAACAAAAGCTACCTTTAGCAAATTGTTAAAGAATTGTCCATATATTTTATTTCAAAAAAACTCCTTTGAAAATAGACAATAGATGAAAAAAAAGATAGAAATCATGATAGAATTAGAAATTTGAAAAAAAGAACAATGTTTATATAAGGCATGAAACACATTTTTAAATCAGACAATAGATAAGTGCAATTCACTTTTTTTTTCTTTTTTTTTTTGTGGTACTCAGGGGTGGTCTACCTCCGATCTATACCTCCAGCCCTATTTTTCATTCTTTATTTTGAAACCAGGTCTCACTAAGTTGCGGAGTGCCTCACTAGGTACAATTCATTTATTTTTAATGAATAAAATTCTTTTAGTAAATTTTATTAATAGATACATCCTCAAAAATTTTAAAATTCATACTCAGTTTTGAAAAATTAAAGCAAACAAAAACCTCTGTAATGCCAGAAAAAGGAAGACATTTTCTTTTCTCTTATTAGGTTATTTAGTTATTTTTGGACCCAAGGCCTCATGCATGCTCTGCAAACACTTTACAGCTGAACTACAACTCCAGTCCAAAGTACTCTTTTATTAATCCAAAAGAAAGTCTCCTAATGAATAAGTGCTGAAAACACACCTTTTCATGTGTTGAACAAAAAAGAATGTTCACCTCTATTTCTGTGGAAGTCATTGTATATCAGTGTAATGAAAGAAAAGAAATAACAAGTATAAGACAGAAGGTGAAAAGAAAGTTTGATCACTTCTAGATGGCTTAACAGTATTCTTAACAGAATCTTTGATTAATAATTCATAAGAAATATGGCACTATTTTTAGATAAGGACAGATCTTTTTATCTATGGTTATGCATTAGCAAGAGTTAACTAGGTTGTATATTACTAACTATTTGCATTTATGATAGGAACAAAAATGAAATAGCTGGAAAAAATCTAACTGAATATGTGTAATTGTTTTATGAAAATAAAAACAGTTTTTAGAGGTACTGGAGGTTGAACCCAGGGGGCATTCTACCGCTGAAATATAGGAGACATAAACCCAGCTATTTTTTATTTTGAAACAGGGTCTCTTTAAGATGCCGAGGGCCTCACTAAGTAGCTGAGGCTGGCCATAAACCTTTGATGCTCCTGTCTCTGCCTGGGAGTGTCCTCGATCCTCCTGTCTCAGCCTCAGGCTGGAAGTGTAGCTCAGAGGCAAAATGTTCCTGAGTTCAGTCTCCAGTACCACAAAAAGAAAAAAAAAGAGAATTCAGGGAAGACACTAGTTCCAGGGGAGGACTTCACATTGACTGAAGGCTGATATAATGGATCTTCAACTTCAGGACCCAAAATATTGTTCTTTTGATGAAACCAATTTTTTCTGATGTCAAGATCATGCAACTTTAGATCCTAATTAAAAAGAACTATTTCTTTGTGCCATTATATCATTTTTCTAAAACAATCGTATGCCTTCAGCTCATAAACAGTCATGGCAAAATACAGCTCATTGACATTGAAACTACTCCTGTTTCATCTTCCAGCTAACCATGCCTTTTCTGATTTGTGGATCACATCCGGAACTCCCTGCCTGGCACCCAAACTCAAATATGTCCAGCCACAAACCTGAATCATCTAGGATGCTAAACACCAATATTGCAACTGGATTCCATGAAAACTCACACCTCATATCTCTCAAAACTTGACCTTTCATTTCAATTTAAAAAAAAATAAGGCCTCATGGGTGCCCTATCCTAATATATGTAAAAACAATGCAATATGACATAACCAGCGTCTATCTTTTCTATTTTTCAAGCACAATACATCCAGTTGTGTACGTGCCCTGATGCCACCACTCATATGGAATCTTCAGGACAACAAATTTACTCCTTTATTATTTCTAATTTCTCCTTTATTTTTAGCTTTGTCTTGTCTTCATTCTTGGAAGCTTAACGTTATATTAAGTTGTCTTTAACTTAAGGGGGAAAAGAAAGACTCTGCCTCTCAAAACTAAGTGTACCTTTCTAGCTGTTGCCAGAGATATTCTTGCCTGATTTGCTTATCACAATGTTCTCAGATGAGAGTGTAAAGACTAATACTGGAAAATTATTTTTCAAATATGTATTATATGTTATTTATTCTTTCTTCAAAGTCAATTTTCCTTATAGAAAAGTTTGATTTTGCTGTCTTTCCTTCTTTTCCCATAAACTCCCACTAGACAATCTTATTATAATCTCTAACCAAAATAATACCACAAACCCTTCCCCTCAAATTATCTTTTTCTTCATGATCCTCATTATCAGTACATTAAGGCTGACCTACCTCTTGTATTTTTTCTATATAACATCCCATTCCTAAATTATAAATTTTAAGACACTATGCTTTTTCACTGGGTTATTGCAAATTACTTTGACTCATTTTGCCTCTTAGTAGCTTTAATCCCACATATTGCTATTAAAGTCATATTAAAATTCATTCTGAATCAATTGCTATATGGTTCCATAGGTCTAACAACAAATCTTATTGGCATATGGTAACTATTTATTTGTTAATCCTATCATATTTTTTCAAGATACATGTCTGCATTCCTTCTTTAGTTTAAGCAAAGTGAATTATTATGATCTTTATATGTGATGGTTTCCTGAATATCTAATACCCTCTGCACATATTCTCAGCTTGTTTAGAATAAATATTTACTATTTTTTTTAACTAGGAGAACACCTAAATCTATTCCCAGACTCAAATGAGTTCTTTAGGGAGCTTTTCCGTGTGTTATATAATTTTTTACTCACTTTAATCTAGTCAAAATTGCCATCCTGCTTTCCATGAATGCAGGTGGATAAAAATTCCTTGAATGAATAATCAAAGAACTGACAATATTGCCGGTTATAAAAAGTATCTGCAAACACTTGATAATTGAAAATTTATACTTAAGTACTTTGTTTCATTTGGAGTCAAGATTATATGGAAGAGAACAATAGCAAATTTAGGTTAAAACAACATTGTAGAATAAGCAACACATTGTTAAGATTTTATTAATATAATGCTGTGAATAGGATTGATAAATCTGATTCATTGAGATTCTAAGTGGAAAGGTAAAGGGAAGAGACATGGAAAATTGTCTTGAAGTACGCATGTTAGGGAGGCCACCTCCTGTCCTAGAGATTCAAAGTGAAACCACTTTGGAAAACAGTATGGAGGATCGTCATACAAATGGGAATGAACCTACCATATGATTCAGCAATACCACTTCTGGGTATCTACCCAAAAGAATGGAAACCAAACTAACCAAACTATCAGACTGACACATGTGTATATATGTTTATAGCTGCACAATTCACAATTCACAATTTCACAACTATGGAAACAGCCAAGATGTCCATCTACAGATGAATGAATTACAAAACTATGGGATATGTACACAATGGAATTTTACTCAGCTAGCCATAAAGAAGAACAAAATCATGTTATTTGCAGGGAAATGGATGGGACTGGAAAGCATTATGTTAAGTGAGATTAGTCACTCACAAAGAGTAAAAAAGCATATGACCCCCTAATATGCAGATGCTAGGAAGAAGATGGGGCATAAGAGGGTCTCCAGATGAAAAAGAAGAAACTCTAGATAAGAAAAGAAGTTGACTTAACCGAAGGTGATGGGTGAGGGGGGGGACCCTAATGCACATGATGTACTTTCACACATATATCAAAGTCAATCACTAAATTGAACTTGAGAAAGAGGGAGGGCAAGGGAGTGGGGTGGGAATTGGGGAACAGGTTAAATGAGAAATGTCTACATATATGCTTTTATCAGTTTGTACCTAACAAAGATGTATGATTACAATGCACCAATTAATAAAAAGAAATAGTCATCTGTGAGAGCTGTGGAAAAAAATAAAAAATAGTTTGTTTTTTTTTTTTTTTTGCGGTACTGGGGATTGAACTCAGGGGTGTTCTACCTCTGAGCTATACCCCCAGCCCTATTTTTTTGTTCTTTACTTTGAAACCCGGTCTCACTAAGTTGTGGAGTGCCTCACTAAGTAACTGAGGCTGGCAGCGAACACGGATCCTCCGGTCTCAGCCTCCCAAATGCTGGGATTACAAGCGTGCGCCACCACGCCGGGCTGGGAAAAATAGTTTTTATTGGAGAAAAATGGTTTCTGAGAAAGAAGTGCTGGGGTTATTCCAAGAGTTTGAGTACATAAAGGCAAATGATACACCACAAGCTCCAGAGGAAATATGGAAGGACATTGGTAATGAGGAATACAGTGAGGTATGATGACATGAAAAGAGGACAGAAGCCAGGTGTGGTGGCACACGCTTGTAATCCCAGCATTTGGGAGGCTGAGACCAGAGGATCCGGGTTTGAGGCCAGCCTCAGCTACCTAGTGAGGCACTTCACAACTTAGTGAGACCCTGTTTCAAAAAATAGGGCTGGGGGTATAGCTCAGAGGTAGAATGCCCCTGAGTTCAATCTCCAGTACCGCCAATAAATAAATAAATAAATAAATAAATAAATAAATAAGGACAGCAATAAATAAATTTACAGTTTCAGTTGCAAATTGTACATTAATTCACTCTACTACATTTTTGATAATGGGATTTTCAGAAATATGATTAAATGAACAGCTTGCTCTATTTAATATATATTTACCTACAGAAAATTTTGAGAACGCTGAATATTTTGTAGTATTTTATACCCCTGTGATATATAAAATATACTTGTCCATCTTTGAAAACGCATGGTATTTATATCCATAAACACTTGAAAAAAAAATCATTACTACTCACTTGCTAAAATTTATACATTAGTGTGATTGATTTCTTTTCTTTTTTTTTTTAATTGGTCCATTATAATCATACATCTTTGCTAGGTATAAGCTGGTAGAAACACATGCACACATCTCTCATTTTACCCTTCCCCAATTCCCACCCCATTCCCTCCCCTTTGCCTCCTTCTCATGTTCAGTTTAGTGATTGACTTTTATACATTTGTGAAAGTACATCATGTGTATTAGGATGTTTCCCTCCCCGCCAATCCCCTTCAGTTAAGTCATCTTCTTTGCTCATCTAAGGTTTCTTCTTCATCTAGCAACACTCTTATGACCCACTTTTTCCCCTAGCTTCCGTGTATTAGGGAGAGCATACCATTTTTAACTTTTTGTGACTGACTAATCTCACTTAAGTATGAGGATCCTCAGACAAATGGGAATGAACCTACCATATGATCCAGCAATACCACTTCTGAGTATCTACACAAGAGAATAGAAACCAAATTATCAGACCAATGCATGTGTATCTGTTTATAGCTGCACAATTCACAATTGCAAAACTGTGGAACCAGACAAGATCTTGTCTATCAACAGATGAATGGATTACAAAACTATGGGGTATGTACACAATGGAATTTTACTCAGCCATAAAGAAAAAACAAAATCATGTCATTTAAAGGGAAATGGATGAAACTGGAAAACATTATGTTAAGTGAGATTAGTCAGCGTGACTGAATTCTAATACCTGCTTTCATAAACAGAATATAAGCTTCTAAGATTTTCCAGTAAGGACAAAACCAGAGATAATTTTGTGAGCCCTCGAAGTACAAAGGCTAATTTCATAAGGAATAATAAGACCTCACAAATCAATATCAGGATTAATGCACTTAGAATCATATTATATGACATGAAGGAAGTATGGAAGCACTCCATAATTATTAAATTTTGGTTATAGGAATTGAGATGCACCTGAAAATATACAATCTCCCTTGAATTAAATCAAGGGTACCATTGAGAATAAAAATATACAGACATTTTTTCCACATTCTTGAAAACATACACTTTCTTTTTTTCCTTTTTTTCTGCCTAGTGTGTATGGGAAACATCCTAAACCAAGGTAAAGTGATTCTTTTTAGATTAGAGGACATTTAGCAATGTCTAAAAACATTTTTGGTTGCCATAATGTGGGTGTAGATGCTAGTGACATCTACATCTATAGCCTACAGTATGTAAGACAGTACCCCAAGACAAAAAATTATTGTCAGTGCTTTCATGGTTGAGTAATCATGTCCTAATTTTTCACCTATTGATATTACTAAACATTTAAACAGCCATCCTAAGAACAATTCATTTTAGTCTGCAAATAAAAGTACTCTGTTCTGACAAAGTTTACTTCAGACTTATTTCATTCATGGGTACCAAAGATCTGTGATATTTTATGTTTATTTTTTTTTGACATAGCATGTTATTGAAATGCATGTAGGTTTCTGTTGGTACCAAGAGCAACTTCATTTTTATTGTCAGATTAAATGTGCAGAGTAAAGAATTTAAGAATTCTTATTGTACAAATATAGCACAGTTTGTCTATCCCTTCTCTTATTATTGTATTTTTTACCAATTTGTATGTTTAACCTAATAATAAATTATCAAATAATTTTTCCCAAAGTAACTGTACTATTCTATATTTCACCCTCAATGTATGAGTTCTGGTTACGTTGTACTTGCCCCAACTTCAGCATGAGTCATACTAGTGGATGTGGAGTAGTATCTAACTGTATTGATTTGTTTTTTCCTAATGATGAATGATTTCAGAATCTTTTCAAATGTTTAAAACCATTTTAATTTTCTTCTATATAATGGCTATGAACGTGTAGTCTATTTTTAATCATTTTAGACCTACAATTGAAATTGAGTCTACAACGTCTTAATACAAGTTCTTTCTCAAATACATATGAGTGAAATATATCTTTTCAGTGTATAATTCATTTCTTTTGTTTAATATATTTTTAGAGGAGAAAATTTAATATTGATGGCATTCAGCTTACCATTTTTCTATTATAGCTAAAATTTTTAAATTTTTAATTGACATATAATTATATATACTTATTATATACAGTATGATATTTTAGTACCTTTGCACAGTGTGTAATGACAAGATTAATTGGTATAGCCATCTTCTGAAACATTTATCATATGTTTGTATGGATAACATTAAAATTCTCTTTACTAGCTATCTTGATATATATAATTAATTGTTGTCAATTGTATTTATCTTAATGTGTTTTACATGTTGTCTAAAAAGTCTTCACCTATCTTAAAATCATGAAGTTGTTTTATGTTTACTTCTAGAAATTTTATCATATTAACCTTGAAAAGTAGATCTCTGAACTAGATAGAATTGATTTCTACATATTATTTGAGAACAGGATAAAGATTGTTCTTAATTTGAAAAATCTGATTAACATTCTCTATCAAGTGTTGGTAGAACCTGTATATAAGGTTTTCTTCTTAAATTCTTTACTCTACACATTTAATCTATATATTGTTCTTATAACAAAATCACACAGTTGTGATAATATATTCAAGATAAAAGTTTAAACCTTGCATGGTGGCATAGGCCTATAATACCAGCACCTGGAAAGCTGACATAGAAGCATCACAGGTTTGAGACCAGCCATTGGTAACTTAGTGAGACACTGCTTAAATTTTAAAAAATTAAAAATGGTGAGAGAGGAGGTAGGTCATGGTAGCATGCCACTAAGCTGAATTTTTGCTGTTTTGTAAATGTAGTTAGAAGTTCTTCAATTTGATTATTTTTAAAAGAATAATAAGTTTTATTGAGTTTTTCTAATTTCTTAATATAATTCATTATTAATATTGTTTTTGCTATAGTGTTTTTGTTTTATTATCTTATATTCTTTTCACTTCTTTTTTTTTATGCTGGGAATTAAATCCAGGGGGATTCTATCTCTGAACTACACTCCATATCTATTTTTATTTTTTATTTGGAAGTAGGGTCTCACTAAGTTGCTGAGAGTCTTGCTAAGTGGCTTTGAACCTGCGATCCTCTTGTCTCAGCCTCCCAAGTACTGGGATTACAAACATGTCTGAATTTAATTTCCTTTTATAGATATAAAATTCCATGTGAGCCAGCCTGGTATTACCCACATGTAATTCCAGTACTTGGGAAGATGATACAGGAGGATTGAAGGTTCATGGACCACCTCAATAAAACAGGGAGAGTCTCAGCAATCCAGGGAGACCTTGATTCAAAGCAAATATTAGAAAGGGGCTGGGGATATAGCTCATAGGTAGACTCCTGCTGAGTTCAATCCCCAATACCACAAAAAGGAAAACAAAAAACAAAAAACACAAGAAATTCCATGTGGTCTTATTTTCCTTCCTTGTGAAAACCTTTTTTGTTTGTTTGTTTAATAATGTGCTTCTATTGGTGTATTATAGTCTCACATTATAATATAAATCATGTGGGCTGTGATATACATATGCCAGCATTTGGTGAACTGCCCCTCATTTTACCATTTCCTCCCTTCCCAATACTGAGTACTGAGATTTATGTTGGTATATTCACATATGCACATAGAGTCGATAATGCAACTTAAGTGTCCATCAACAGATGAATGGATTACAAAATTATGGGAAATCCACACAATCTAATCCACACAATCTACCAGGCAATAAAGAAGAACAAAATTATGTCATTTGCAAGAAAATAGAAGGACCTGGAGAACATTATGTTAAGTGAAAATCTTCAATATTGACCATCATTCCAATCTTTTGGACATATATTGTTTCATTTTTATCTTCATTTTCATTTTTTATATTTCACTAAATAAAGACTGTTACATTCACAACTTTTTCTTTGAATGCTTTTAATTTTTGTCCTATTGTCTTCTGGTTGACGATGTTTCTTCTCTTTTATCCAATGTCTTTTTGTTTTTATATCTACTTTTAAGTTTCTTCTCATTAGCCCTAGATTTACATAGCTAAATTATAATGAGTCTTGCAGTAGTCTCTTTATACTTATAATATATGAAATATTTAAGCTTCTTGAAACTTTTAGTTTGTAATTTTTATTAAATTTACTTATTTTAGGTATCACTTTTTAATATGTCATGTACCTTCTTTTCCCCCCTGGGTAAAATTATTCATATAGAAGACTGCCTTTCTTTTTCTCATGTTACTAAAATTCTGTTAAGTTTATTCCATTTTCTGTTCTTCATTTTATCTGTTTTCTTTTACATAAATATCAGTTTTCCCTCTTTTTTTGTAGTGTCATATCTTCTACTAATACAGATATCGATTTTATTTTATTTCAGATATTTTACATTTTTATTCTAAAAAATGAATGGTTGACTTTCTATACTATATTCATTATGTTGAAGTTATTCTTATTATTCTCAGCATACTCACTGTACCCTTATTAAAGCCTTTGTAATTTGATACTTTTTATCACACAATTTTCTTTTACCAACTCAGTATTTTTCTCATTATAGATCTAATTTTCCTGCTTGGTGGCAAGTCTAATAATTTTCAATTGGTAATGAATATTGTGAATACTTTATTGCTGAGAACATAGCTTTTCTTATCCCCCTTTAAAAGTATTGAGTTTTGTTCCTCAGAATTTTTTCTTATGAATCAGCTTCATTTTAAACATTCTTAGTTTAGAACTAGAGTAGGGATTTTACAACTAAGAAATAGCCTCCCTGGGGTTCCTCTTGAGTGTGTTACATATTCAAGGCCTTTCTGCTTTGAGTAGTCAATATTTGATTACTTCTCAGTCATTTATGAGATCTTTGGCTTACAGTTCATTGGTAGTTATAAGTCTTCCAGTTGGTCTCTAGTCTACTTACTGGATTTTCACCCTATGCGCAAGCACTTTCATATTCAGCCAGAGATTCAAAGGAATGCCTGTATACCTTTTGGGAGAGCTTTCTCTAGAACTTTATAAGCTGTTTGTTCTATTACAGTGCCCTTCAAATTCCAGATGCCCCTTCCTCTCTGGATTTCTAATCTGTTCATTTAACTACAGCTTCTGGATATGCTTAAATGCATCCTTACTGCATTATCTTCTTGATGTCTTCTTCACATATAAGGCCGGTTGGTCATAGGACTTAACTTACTTGTTTTCCATCTCTCATTGTCAAATACCTACTCTGCTTATTTTTAAAATCCTAAAGAAGTTTCATATGTTTTGTAAATTTTCTAGAACTTTGTTTTTGTTTGCAATGGTCTTCATTCTTTTGTTGCTAATAAAATAAAAATAATTAAATTCATTTTCATTTTTATTTGTTAATCACAAAGCTGGAAAGAATATAAAAATCACGTTTTCATCATTTCTTTTAGAGTGCTATCTTTTTATGACAGTCTGGCTTTGGTTAATATATCATTAACTGAACTATCAGCTAATCTATCATTATGGCTGAACATTATGACATATAATTTAATGTATGAAGAAAAATACGAGGTCACATTATGAAGAGCTGTGCCAAATCATTTAAAGATATTATCTTATTTTACCCTGAAAAATACCCTAGGAAATTCTATTATTACTGTTTCTTCAATAAAGGATGAGGGAAGAAAAAGGAGAAAGACATACTGAAAACTGGATGCTGGAAATTTTCAGAAAGGTTTTATTCAGGATTAGATCAGTGGATGGAAAAGGAAAAACAAAGAAACAAACAACAAAGCATTAGAATGACATTTCATGGAGTTTTTAGGAAGAGCCTTGTTTTCTCAGGCAGGTGATTCAAAGGCAGGAGTGATGTAAACCTCAAAAAATGTATGATACTTCAACTACAGAAAATCACTGAATATCAGTTTAATGAGTATGTATTTTATTCCTTAAGCAATAAAAACTGATAAAGGATCTTTTTTGTACCCCTATGATTAACTGCATGCAGCAGCTTAGGTTGGAAGTAGTTCTCATGTACATTCCTAGCATTGGGACAGGAAAATACACATCTCTCATGCTAGTTTCCAGTATTTCTGGAATACGTTATTTATTGGCAGATTCACAGAGGATTCTGACAAGAGTAGTTTGAAAAATAGACAACCAGTTCCAAATGAGAAGTTTTATATTTCTGGAGAACAAAGCCTCTGGCATTACTATTTAGAATCAGAAAAACCACCAATATGGCAAGCAGGTAATACTTTGGAAATGAAATAGGTTATGATTGGTAAAATGTGCTGTGTTCAAGCCATTGGAAAATATGAAACCATAGTGGACAAAATATTCCTTTTGCACTGTCATATAGTGATTCTACATAATCTCAAAAAAAAAAGGATATCTTAGCTATCAGAGGATGAGGAGAAATTTAATTCTTTCATGACATCTTACCTTGTCAAAGGACACAAATATATCACTTCCACTCATGTGGCAATTGTAGATGCCAATTGAGCACAGCAGTCACTAGAGAATCTGTTTTATTTGTGAAACTGAATGTTGTCCAGAACACTGGGTAAAATCTCAACTCTGGTACCCTCCTGGGTGTTTAACACGAAATGAGTTTCATTACCAATTCAGATAAGCATAAGGGATAGAGAATTTATTAGCTCTCAGGGGTGTTTGTATCTCAAAAATATTCCATAAAAGCTGTGATGATGGCCAAGAAGTGACAAAAACACTTATGGATATTTTTTGCTTTAAATATATGTGCAGGTTTACCTTTGTGTTTTACAGGAATAAATCACTTAGCCTGTGAAAGCACCCAAGGTGTGCAGGTGTTGCCAATTTTAACTTTTCTCATTAAATTCCTCATTTGTTACTGTTTATGTGTTAAAATATCCACCTTCTCCCTGTCTTGTAACAGTTAACATATTTTATGTTTTTAGTTATTCACTACAGGTTACTTCTTGGAAAGGATATCTATATTTTTATAGGAGAAAAAATATAAGAAAATAAACTCTACTTACTAAAAAGCAACTGATTACTGAACTGGCTAGTATGTTATTTTATTTTTCCTCAATTGTCAATATGATTTCAGTTGGAAATAATTTATTTGGCTGTATAAAGAAAGCACACAAAATTGATTAGCTGTTTTGCAATGGCCTTTGTGCTCTGAAAACTGTCGATAGCTGACCATTTTAGACACTGGCATGAGAAACCACAAGGCACTTTCATTTGTTTGTCTGTCTAGTTTCGGCTTGAACAGCTGAAGTGTCTTTCAGTGATTCTTGTTTTCCTATGATAGCAGAGCAGTGCACTCTCATTTTCTGGGCCTGATTCAAATAATCGTGCTTTAATTTTACACACGTACATACAACAACTAATAATTTGGCTCCACAGAGTAGACAACTATTGGTACCTTTGTGGCACATTTATAAATCAAGCAATCATAGCCCCCAATTTCCCAGCTGTCTGCAAGTCTTCACTGCCATGTGGTAACATCAACTTGATTGTCGTTTAGTATACCTTAATTTCATTCTTTCTCAAAAACAAGGTGGTTTTGGAATTAGAAATTGTAGGCAGCAATGTGGCAAATTAATTTTTTTACCAGAAGAAACACAGTTTATTATGTTTATGGCCTACTTTTAGTGAAGTCAGTGTTTTTACCCATGGCCTGTGCTTAGCATAATGAACTCCGCACAAAGCCCCCATTCAGATTACATCATTTAAAGTAAGATGAAAGCTTCATTTTCAGCTACACTAGGACTTGCATGGTGACCTTGAACAAGCTACTTAACCTCTTATTGACTTATTTTTTTCCCCTGCAAATTGAATATTATAGGTTCAGCCTACTTCTTGATGGTATTGAAGGATAGTTAACATAATATTTTTTAGATGCCTTAAGCCCCTGAGGATCCATGCTCCAAAATGGTTATTATATTGTAGATCACACCCTGGACCACACTTGCCATTTATGCATATCTTTATGTCTAGTCTTTGCTTCTCAGATTGACCTCAGACTATTTTAACTTTAAAAGCATCTGTTAAAGATTCTTGGCCCACTTGAAATTACCTTTCAGTGAAATGTGGTTTATGATGAGATTTGCCAGCCCTAGAGAAATTAAAGATTTTTATTAAAATATCAGGTCTAGAAACTTTTTAAAAAAGGTTTTAAGCATTGAATTAAAATTAGATGAAGCATATTGATGAAATTACTTGAATTTCAGAGAAAATATGGTAGATAATAATAAGCCTTTCCATCCAAGCTGTACTGTGGAAAACTTTCAGCTTAAAATATTTCACTTAGAAGCTGAATTCCTTTTTAATTCCTTAAAATAGTGTATCTTTTATTTTTCTCATAGCACAATTTTTAAATGATAGAAATTTTTTTATACTTTCCATACATATAATACAATTTATTTTCCTCTTTCTACATTGTCATATTTGTTTTGCTAATCAAAGGTGCTAGGGCAGATCTGCTTCCACAATTTATTTGTAGAAGAAAATTATATATATTTAATTTCTCTTGTCTAAAAATATTATTTTGAGATATAAAATGACTTAAATCAGTAACTGAATCAACTGGAGATCTTTATTCTTATTCTGTTTTTGTTCTCATTCTTTATTTAGTATCCAAACTGCAAAAAAAATTATAAATTTGGCCTGGAGATGTTGCTCAGTGGAGAGCAATAGCCTACCATGTGCTAAGTTCTTGGTTTGATTTCCCAGCACCACAAAAACCAAAACCAACAAACAAATAAAAAAAAAAAAACACATAAATTATCTTTTTCTTTACTTTGAGATGGATACAGTCATTTGTTTGGTGATATTACAAAGTGTAAGACCGGCACCATCTCCTAGATGGTTGGGTTGCATGAGTTGACTTAATCAATCATGGTGAAGATATTCAGGGAACTCATAGTTATTATTTCAAAACAGTAGCAATGAGTTGTTTGTGTTAAGTGTGCTTTGTCTATTTTTTCACTCAAATAAAAAATATGCTTTTTCTCAGATTCACTTTTGTTCAGTTCCCCAAATCAAATGTACTCAACAAATATTCCTGTTTGGGCCATATTACAGGGAATGTTCTAGGAGATCTGAAATCAATCATTAAAGTTTTGCTGGCTTTTTTTTTTTTTTAACAAGTATGAGTTCTAGAATATAAACACATAAATTAAAATTATGAGTTCTCAGACACTTTAGCCTAGGGGATATTTGATAGTAGTCATAGAAAATACCAGAACTGAGAGAAAATAATTGTCTTCAATTTATAGCATTGTGCAATTTTGTGAAGTAGCAAATTAGGAAAGGATTATTTAGAGCTACAAAAATGATTGAGGGAGCCAGTATGCACAAAGCAGAGGTATAACTTTCTGTAGATGATTTAACAATATCTGGTTAGAAGAAGCTATGAATTCAAAAAATAGTGATATTCTGTATGGAAATGAACAGGGTAATAAAGAGTCAATGACTACTACAGATATGTCAAGAATGTTTACCTTGTTTTTCTTTTCAAAAAAGTAACTTTTGGTTTCATTGATCATTTGTGGTTTTTATTCTATATTTCATTAATTTCAACTCTGATTGTCAAAAAATACACGAAAATGTTCAACATCATTATAAATCAGGATAATCCAAATCAAAACTACACTGAAATTCTATCCAAACCCATTTAAGATGGCAATCATCAAGATTACAAACTGATAAATGCTGGGGAGAATGTGGGGGGGAACAGACTAGGAATGGAACCATCATATGACCCAGCTAAACCACTTCTAAGTATTTCTCCAAAAGAATTAGAATATGTTAGTAATACTTGCATACTCATGTTTATAACATCAAAATTCACAATAGACAAAATATTAACCATTCTATGTATCCATCAACAGGTGAATAAATAAAGAATTATGGTATATAAACACAATGGAGTTTTAGTCAGTCATAATGAAGAAAAATGATGTCATTTGCTGGAAAATTGATGGGATTAAAGAACATTATGCTATATAAAATAATTGAGTTTTAGAGAGTGAAGGGCATTATGTTTTCTCTCATATTAGAAAATAGGAAAGAAAAGGGACTTCATGATGGTAAGAGTAGTGATAGGAAGAGGGAGGAGAGAAGGGAAAATAGGAGGCTTCAGAAAAGAAACAGATGAAAAGCTATTACATTCAGTGTGAAAGTATCATTAACAAGTGTATTTAGCATGTACAAGGAGGAAGGTAGAGGTAGAAGAATAGAGTTAAGAGAATATTAGACCAAGAGATGTTGTGTGCATATGTGAATGCAGCACTTCGAATCTCACTAGGATATATAATCATATTGCACCAATAAAATTATAAAAATAATCAATAAAAATTTAAAAATGACCTCGTGGACCTGAGTTCTTTTCTTATTCATTTATTCAAAAATATTTACTGAACACTTAATATATTTGAAGCCCTAGTCTAGGCATTGGCTTTTGAGTGTGCTACATTTAAAATGGCTGCAAGTTATTTAGTTATCCTCCCAAAGTAAGGTGAAATCTAATGCTTCTAAACTTGAATCTTGACTGGCCTAACTGACTTGCTCTGCCACATTATTATAATAAAAATAACATTTTGGGCCAACTATTATGGCACATGCCTGTAATCCTAGTACTTGTGAGGCTGAGATAGGTGCATTACTGGTTCACTGTCAGCCTCAGAAATTTATCAAGGCCTTCTGCAACTTAGTGAGGCCCTATTTCTTCTCACTCCCCTCCACCCTCTCCCCTCTTCCTCTCTCCTCTCTCTATTTCCTCCTCTCTCTCTCTCTCTCTCTCTCTCTCTCTCTCTCTCTCTCTCTCTCTTTTGATCTTGTGATTTAATCCATGGACATTCTACCCCTGAGCTAACTCCCAGCCACTTTTAAGTTTAAAACAGGATCATTTAGGTTCTTGATCTTCTTGACACATTGCTGAGGCTGTTCTGGAACCTGCAATCCCCTTGTTTCACCTTTCCAATACTAGGATTATAGGCATGCACCACCCCTCTCAGAGGCTCTATGAGACACTATTTCAAAAAAAAAAAAAAAAATAGGGCTAAGTTATAAATCAGAACCAGAATGCCCCTAAATTCAATCCCTAATAAAACAAAGCAACATCACCTCACACTAATAATAATAATAATAATAATAATAATAATAATAATAGTAATAATAGTAATAATAATTTTGGTACTACCAAGAAAATGTAAAAGTCTTTACAGGGCCACCTAGTGTTCTTGTAGTGCTCATTCTCAGCAATCTCTTTTGGAACACAGCATCTACAGTTTAAAAAGCCAAAGTCATATGGAAAGGTTCATTGGAGACATTCCAGTTACTTGGCCATGCTGAGCTGGCAGAGAACTTTTACCCATGTGAATTTTCAGAGTACTCCAATTGTAACCACTATCTGCATTCATATAAGAGATTCCCAGTGAGAACTAACACTGAAGCCCAGGCATCCCATAAAACTAAGAGAAGTAATAGTAAAATTTTATTGTACTGTCTAAGCCTCAGGTGGTGTGACATGCGGTTCTAACCACATAACAAGCAATTATCAACACAGTTAAAAATCCCTACACTCATGGAATTTGCACTCTCACTGGGGAGGCAGTAACAAGCAAGCTTTGTAAATATGTCAGGGAAGGTGGGAGAGAGGCGGGGTGGGGAGGGAGGGACGGGAGAGGAGAGGAGAAGAGAGGAGAGGAGAGGAGAGGAGAGGTGAGGAGAATAAGAGTAAGAATAAGAATAAGAGTAAGAATAAAAGAATAAGAATAAGAATAAGGAAGAAGAAGGAAGAAGAAGAAGAAGAAGAGGAGGAGGAGGAGGAG